>QJPP01000740.1:0-67500 GCA_003996215.1 Jaltomata sinuosa | reverse complement strand
GCAGCTGGTTTTCTGCAGTTGCAGGCCTTCAGCGCCAATGGCACCCAGGCAGCACGATCGCGCTAGCCTGTGGCCTGCCCTTGTGCGCGATGGCGCCAGAATAGTGCCCGCATGCCAGCACCGATGGTGTCCCATGCACGCGATCGTGCCTTAGTGCCTGGCCTCCCTCCTACGCGATGGCGCTGGTTTAGCACCAATGGCACTGACTAGCGACCAACAGTTATATATCTTTTCTTCTTCGTTTTTCCAGCTTGTTTCTCTCCCTTTTCCCAACTCCAAATTGTTAATACTCTCTCCCTTATTGCTCCTAACAGTTCCTAGCCTTGCGAATTCCTCTTAATTATCGAGAATCACATTTCCTTGGCGTTGGGTAAGTCTTCTTCTCCAGACGTTGCTTCTTCACTTTTTTTAGAACCTCCATTGTTACTCATTCTCCAAAGCTTGAAAATTCTTTGTAGAAGCTGCCCCTTGTGATTGCATGGTCGTGGGCTTGTTGAATTCACCTCCTTGGCATAATTTCTCTCGTTGTGGTAAGCTTTCTTTGCTAAATTCCAATTTTTCATCCTTAAAATTCACCTTTAGCCCCTACATGAGCGGGCTATTTTTCTGCCCTTCCCTTGGCCAAAATTGCTCAATTTTGGAGCATATCTTTTTGGCATTATTGTGGTTATCGTGCTTCTTTCCATTTTTTGTTTTGGGTTGTAGGCCCCACGAGCCATTTTTTGACCTGAATTTTGGTCCGGATATTATTATAGGGATATGGGTATCGATAGTCTCATTTTAATATATTATTTATGAATATGCTATTTTGATTCTTATTCGGAGCTTCTCGGAGCGGTTCTGCCTCGAATATCGTCGTTCCTGTAGCTTGTCGTCGGACGACAGGTAGGTTACGGTTTAAACTCCCTAGACTTCGTATATATAGGATAAAATTGTATTAATGGGCATCCTTGGGTTGGGTTTACTAGCTTGGTACCACAGACCTTGACCGCTTCTTCATGTCCGATTTGTTTCCTTCCTTCGATGTTTGTAGTATTTGTTTTATACGCTATTATCACCCTTGTGGTCCTGTGTGGCCTTATATTGACTCTGGAACATAGATAGTGGGATATTGGGAATGCCTATGAGTCTCGGACATCGTTATTATTGTTATTGAGCTAGTTATTTGTGTTGTAGAATGATTGGAGCATGTACCGGGCCGATAGGTTAATTGTGAGCCATTGGGCTACTGTTTATGATTGAGCATGCCATTATCATGCATTTAAAAGGTTTTCTTCATGATTTTTACTACGGTTTTGGCTTCGGGCCTACTATTGATGACTTCTAAATCTTGCATGGCCTGTAGGGCTCATTTTCGGTAAAAATATTGATTATGAAATGGTTTGGTATTACCTTAATAGATCTTCTTCGGGTAAGAAAAATTAAAATAGAGAGTTGTCACAGTTTTCCTACTCATATTAGACTCGGTTGAACCGAGGTGATAGACTGACTGTGTTATTGATAAGAAATGATATTAGACTCGGTAAGGACAAGCATCAGACTTGTTTTACTATGGTTTTAGACTCAGATACGCCCGGTCACCCTTGAAGGGGGTTTATGAGACTTATTTCATTGATTTAGACCTGGATAGAATTCAGGCATACATTTCGAGCATTTGACTACTAGTTTGGATCCAGTGGCACTCCGAACATATATGTTGAGGTTTAAGTATAGTATGTGGTCTACGAATAGACCACCATAGACCCTGTAATTCCAGACCAAGTGCTACGGGCAAAAGGGTGATCGGAGGGAGGGGTGTGGGGAGGAGTAAAGGTACTCGGGAGAATTCCTTCCATGGATCCCACCTTTATTAGACCTTTGGGGAACCGGAGGAGGTAACATACGACACTGTTGTTACACTTAGTTTGGCATATCATATCATATCATATCATTCATTTGTGTGAGATTCCACCCTTCTTTGTTGTTTGTTGAGTGTACGCTCCGGTAGTATGGGATGCTAGAGGGTTTGTCTTCACTTGCTTGTGTTCCTCGGGTTTATGGGCGCCCGTGGGACTGTAGTTAGACTTATTGTTACTATTTTGCGGTATTGGTTCCTATTATGGTTTCTTTTGAGTTTTGTTATTGTTAAGGTTGTACTTGGATTTTCAGTTGTTAAATTCTTGACTTGAGACTAGTATGCCTAAGTGGTTTATTTCATCTTGTATTCGAGCATAATTACCATCATTCTTCTTCTCCTTCTCTTTTCACTGAGGTTACCAGTATATCGCCTATTCTCTCAATCTCTCATTATATACTTGTTGTTGTGAGGATCTCGGGTACGTGTTTCTTTCTTTTACCTGTGATATGTATTCTAGTAGCTATCCATGTATGTTGTCTTGTTGTATTCCTTCCGTTCTAGCTTCCCTGTGATTATTCATTGTTCTCTGTGACTACTTGTTTCTTCTCTGCTTATTACTGCTCTTTTATCTTATATGTGCCCAATCAGCCTATGATACCTACCGGGTACCGGTTGCTTTACAATTGGCGCTCATACTACACTCTGCATATTCTGGTGCAGATCTTAGTATGGGCCATTGTTGTTAGCTCGTTGGAGACTCGTGTGAGGAGCTTTTGGACATCCCAGACTGAGGGTGAGCTCTTGGCGACTGGAGCTTAGCTTTAGTTTATCTTCTGTATTATGTACTCTATTACCATTCGGAGGCATCTGTATATATTATTTTTGGATCGTTGTACTCCACTGATGTAGTTCTGGCTCTATACTATGATACCAGGTTTTGTGGTTTGATTTAGCTTCCCGCGTATGTATATATATACTCTTGTTACTTATATTTCATCTTGTTTCTTTGCTTATTTGTTAGATAGTAGCCCATTACAAACCATTCCGGGCTATGAAAATTAGTTCTCTTACTGGGGGGTTGTAGGTGCCATCATGATCAAGAAATCGGGTTGTAACACTTCCCCTTCAGGATAGCGTCGGAATACTGCCACACTATAATAAATATACTCTAGGTGTCAAGACGAGAATAATGACACCTATATTGATATACATAATTTTTTGGCTGAATATTGGGTATGAAATTGACCCTTGGGGCCCGCTAACAAAACCAAAAACAAATTTTACAATTAAGCTCCCCACAAGGTAGGGAATGCATGTCCCGAATTTGAGCAGAAAAGGGAGTGAATTTGGACCTCAAATGATCCCAAACTCATCACTTTAATTAAAGAGAAAATCATGCAATTAGAACCCAAATTCCTGAATGAAACGCAAATTAAAATCTTAGACACGGGATAGAACGAGAGGGGACGAGAATTACCTCAAATGAATACGAAATCATCAAGAAATGGTCATTTTCCTTCTTAGCCGAGCTCAAACTATGGTGGAAATGTTTGGGAAATTGAAGAATAATGAGGAAGATGATCCTTTTAAATGGACTCAGCGACCAATGCTCCTGCGGAAAAGAGGCACAGGAGCGGCGGCACCACGGCAGAAAAACACTGTAGAAGTGAAGCTGGGTGCACCGTGCACCCTCTGCAGCAGCAGCTTCTGCTCCACTACAGCGGCTCCGCAGGAGCGGTAAAGCTCTGCAGGAGCGAAGCCCTGCTGACATCACCCGACTCAACAGGCGCGACTCTACTGGTGCGAGCCAAGAGCCGCAAGGGCGGCTGCACCAGCAGCAGCTGCACCAGCAAAAATAACAACACCAACAAGTCTCCGATCGCATTCTCAGGATTTATTTCGAACCTCGTGAACACAAACTAGATATGCTACCCAATTGAAAATGGTATTTTGGACTCAACGGAATCGTCGACATGACCAACGGAGGTCATCTTGATGAAATATTGATCAAAGTCAACATTTTGCTAGTTTTGCCTAAAAGTTACCCAAGTGCCCAAAATGAGTTCGGAAGCCTCAAAACCCGAACCAAAGGTCCCACTAGCCCAAAGTTCATGTTTAAGGACTGACAATGCTAGTTGAATTTCCATCCAAGCCCGTTTACTTGAAAAGTTGACCAAAGTCAAACTTACCAACTTAAAGAGTTCCAAAATAGGGAAACTCATTTAAAACTCGACCAAATGCCTCAGGAAGCATGCTACCCATCCCGGCAAGCCAAACTAACTATAAAGAAGCTATGGAAAGGGTCAAAAATAGTAAAATGGCATGAATATAAGAAAATGACCACGAGGATCGTTACAACATCCATTACTAAAATAATTTTTCTCCTCAAAAGTTAAAGAAATGAAGGTACCTGAAGGCTTGAAAAGGTGAGGATAATGGGTCCGTTTGTCAGTCTTGGTCTCCCAAGTACCCTCCTCACAAGACGATGCCACCACTGAACCTTATTAAATCTCCTTGGACCTCAACTTCCTAACCTAGCTACCCAAAATAGCAACAGGCTCCTCCTCAAAAGTCAAAGACTCATCCAACTGAGCCAAATCCCACTGAAGCATGTGCAACTCATCCGAACATATTATCTCAGCATAGAAACATGGAAAATGGGGTGAACACCTAAAAGAGCATGTGTTGACACCCAATTTTGGCCTTCCACAATTTTAGTTAATTATTCGAGCTTCTTCAATTTTAATAATTTAAAATTATTATTTTACAAAATTAAAATATTTTCAAGACAATTCTGTCATTTTTACAATAAAAGAAATATTTTATATATCCTATAATATATATGCTATACATGATTCCAATATTTATTTAGAAAATCATCTTTTATATAAAACAAGTGTTTGATCGAGTTAATGTTTAATTTTTATCAAAATCGGTTAATTTATAGTCTAATTAATATAATTAGTCTATGTTATAAAGTAATTATTTTACTTTGTCATGTTAAGAAGCTTGATTGGTCAATTAGATAATTAATTTATCTCTATTTCGTTTCACTTGTGTTAATTTCAATTGATTTAAGTCATTTGGTCACAATTTAAATGTATTTTGGCCATTTTCTTAATTTCGTTTGGCTATCTTTGCAAATCTTTCTAACCCTTCAATTTTCAGCCATTTTAACCTTTGAATCAGACCCAAAATTAGGCCCAAATCCACTTCTGACCCGGCCCAAATCCCTCTCTAAACACTCTTATTCTCTTCTTCTCATTCCAACAACAGCAAACAACACCAACCAAAATCAAACGACCCTTCTTCTTCCTTGAAATGACGCTCAAGCTCACCCAAGCGACGCCTAAAATCCGTCAAAGCTCCATCAAGCTCCATCCATTTTCTCACTTTGTACGAGCAGTGTGCTGGCAGATTCTAGAAGCTTCTAGAATTCTAAATGGCTCTCCATCAGGTATATTCCAAAATTCCCTTTCAATTTTCCTTTGATTATTATCCAAATTTTCCTACTATTTCGTACGATTCCAACGTTCCAAATCTTATCTCAAATGAATTTCGAATTCACAGCAATCCCACAGCGGTTGTTCACTCAAATTTTGGGGATTTTGGGTCCTAAATAAACCCTCCCCACCACTATTTTTCTTACGGGTTTGGCACCTAAAAAAATGGGAAATTCCCCCAATATTCTTGATTTTCGGAATTTTGTGAGTTCATTGCTCATAATTCTGAGGAACCGGGATTCTAGTCTAAATTTTGTTCGATTTGGACATCCCGTTGAAGTCGAGCAAAGCATGGGAGTCACTCTCCAGCAAATCGACGTCTCAGTCGCTGCCCAGAAACAGGTAAAGGCTTCGTTCTTTTCATCTTTTCTTTCATGTTTGGTTGTTATGGTGTGAAATTCTATTACTGTTACGAATTTAGTAATTGTTTGGGCTAGTCTTGTATGAAAATATGTGTATGATGTTTGTGAAGTCTTGGGATTGAGATCTTGAAATTGTTCTGCTGAAGATGTTTGCATATTTTAGTGTGAAAGAAATCTTGGAAATCTTATTGTTTAAACTAATGTATATGTTGGACGAGCTTTAAGTTTGATGATTTGGGATGATAATTTTATTAGAATTTACCGAAACTGCTTGTTCGTATGTTCATAGTAGTCGTGTTTGATTGTGTTGTTTCTATAGGTCTAAGAGCTTGAAACTCTCTTGGGGATTCTATTGGTTCACAATACCAAGAAGAATCTATTGAGGAAGAAA
Organism: Jaltomata sinuosa; assembly: GCA_003996215.1. Lineage (NCBI taxonomy): Eukaryota > Viridiplantae > Streptophyta > Magnoliopsida > Solanales > Solanaceae > Jaltomata > Jaltomata sinuosa. The sequence continues at coordinate 61,407 of QJPP01000740.1, read as the reverse complement.
AGGTCTTAGAGGATACCTTTTAGTCTTTCTCTAAGCCTTAATTTAAAGAGGTGAAATGGAGCTTTATAATAGCTTTCTTTCACCTCTAAGCTCTGGTTCTTCTTATTGTTCTTTGTTGTCAGCTAAGAAACTGATTAATGAAATTCCAAGTGCCTTCTTGGTTCAATATCAAGGAAGGTGCTTGTAGGAAGTCCAGAGAGTGAAGAACGTTTTACCATAGCTTGTCTTCACCTTAAAGGCCCATTGCACCAATTAAGAGCAGTGTTGAATGTCATTTCGTATTTTGCTTGATTCCTCATATCACGTAAAGTCTAAAATGAGGAAATATGTGGATGTTTTCTTGAAGAATTTCCTCGTTTTAGTTTCTGCCCGAGGATAGAATTTCGAGATAAAAAAATGAGTTTTATGTTGTAGCTTAATTTCATCTTTAAAAGACTACTCATTAAGAGTAATTTCTTGACAGATTCCTTCCCCTTTTTTTCCTTTTGTTCTCAGTTTGTTTGTGTGGATTTGAATAGGTGTTGAATTGAATCTCAAATGGCCTCTTAGTTCACAATACCAAGGAAGGCTTTGAAAGAAGGTTTAAGGTGCATAGAGCTTTTCTCCGTAGCTCTTTTGCATCCTTAAACTTGATATGGTTAAGGAAGGTAAAAGGGACATCCTTCTTGAATAATTCACTGTTTGGAAGAAAATTTGAGAATAGATAAGCTCATTCCTATAGCTTAATCCCAGGTCGTAAATGTTGTTTAGTCTTGCCTTACTGGCCGTGAAGGCCAAGCCGGAGCCATTCTTGATTAGAAATACATGAGATTATGGTTTGCATAGAACAAGTCTAAGGTGATTGAAAACCATTGTTTCTGGTGTGGGAAGCTGAAAGTGGTTTCAAAAGGGTGAAAGTATTTCTCTCGTTTAATTCTTTTTAGGGTCTTTGTGTATCCTTTTAGTTCAAGTCGATTAATTGTCAGCATCTGGTCTTTAGCCTCCTTTTAGTCATAACAAAATAAATAAAGACAATACATATTTCAACAGGTTCCATCCTTTTCCCATGAATTGAGATTTTTTTTAAGGTTCAAATAGAGTCTAAGTTCTAGTCTTTTGATTAATTTCCTAATAAAGTATAGGTTAGTCGTTTAGATCTCCTTCCCTAGCCCTAAGAATTTGGAAAAAAGAGTGTTCTTATTCCTATTCTGCTAAGTGTAGGCTCAGATTTATAGCTTCATGATATTCATGCTCATTCTGTCTTATTTTTAGTTTAACCGTGACCTCTTCTCTATCTTCTTAATTGGAAATTACATGAGTAGCAAGTTGATTATGTGTGCGTTTATATGTGTTTAGCTAATCAGCTTCCTTTAGCATTGTTCGAATTAAATATTGAGTATATGCTAATTCTTTCCTTTATCTTCTCTACATGAACTTCTCCGTATCGAGTCCAAATGGACTTCCCATTCCCTTGCATTCGATCTCTCCTAGTCGACTTCCATTCAGCATTGAAAGGGAAGCAGGTATTAGGCCAAAGGCCTGAATCTCGAGCAACAAAGACAGTCCCAACGGGCTGAAAATAAGGAGCATTTGGATTTTAAAGTCCAATATTAATAGCAACAACATCAGCAGTTCAGCAGCAGCAGAAGCTTTAATGGGCTAAAGCCCAATCGTTGATCTTAATATCAACAATGGAATTTCGTCTAAAGCCTGAATGCGTCAATTTATTTTAGCTTTTTAACGTTTACTTGATATTTACATTTTAATGACTTAGATGAATCCTCAAGAGTGTTCAATTATTTATTTAATCTTCTTCATCTATTTTATGTGGACGATTTATGACTTGCCTTTTATTACTTAACAAATTCGTTTTATTTAGGCAAATCGAATGAAGCTCAATAGAATGACTTGGGGAATATTTCATATCCCTTCATAGTTATTAAGTAACTCAAATCCATGTTTAGATGTTGGTGTAATTATTTAGTTCGAAATCTTTACTCGGATAAATTGTTAAAGTTACAATTATTTGTAACTTTGGATGTTTAATTTATTTCATTACTTGGAATAAGTATGAATGTCTTAGTAACAAGTAATTTCTATCATTTAAAAAAAAAATTAAATAAACTTCAAGATATTCTTGAAATAACTAAAGATTTTCAAAATTAGCCAAATATTTTAAATTCGTAGGGAATCAGACTGTGGATTTTTAAAAGTGCCTAACACCTTCTTTCAAATTTAACTTGAACTCTTACCCAGACTCTGGTTTTCAATAAAGGTTTTCTAAAAAATTACCTTCTAAAAAATGATTTCTTAATTTTCCTAAAATTAAGTGACGACTCTCTTTAAACTATTTTTTTTCAAAATAAAATGTCACGACCCAATTTCTCAGGTCATGATGGCACCTACAACCCCCAGTAGGCGAACTAATTCCCATAGCCCGGAACGGTTAGTAATGGTCTACTATCTAACCAATACGCACCATAAGCAGAAATAAGCGGAAGCAGAATATAGAGATAGAACAATGCGGAAGCAACAACCTGAAATATATATACATAAACAAACTACACCAACTCCAAACTTGGTATCGACAGTACAAAAGCTTCTAATAGAATACAAGTGGTAGAAGTAACAAAATAGACGACACAACTGTCTCTGAATACATAAAGAGTAATAGTACAAAAGATGAGATACGGTCAAGCCCGGATCGTCAGGCGCTCACCCTAGCTTCAAATATCCAAAAGCTGCACGAGTCTCCATGAGATCAACGATGAAAGCTGACACTAATATATGCACCAAAAAGATGCAGAAGTGTAGTATGAGCGCCAATTGTTAAGCAACGGGTACCCAACATGCATCATTGGCTGACTGAGCGCATATAAATATAAAAGTTGTAATAAGTAGATAACAATGAAACAGTCACAGAGGCAAAGAGGAAGCACAAGGAAACTAGCACAAAGAGTAATCAATCAAGAGTTACAAGTGTAACATGCTATCACAGAAGATATACATACACAGAAACACAGGTGAAAGAAGGAAGAAGGATGCACCTGGGATCCTTGCAACAACAGTACATATAAAAACAGAGTTTAAAGAGATGGGCGGTATACCGGTAACCTCAAGTAAAAAGGAAAGAAGGAAAGCAATTTAACATACTCAAGATGGGATCAATATACTTAAGGAAATCATGCTACAAATCCAATTTCACGTTAAGCATAGACAAAGATCAACCTCACAAGTACAACCCTAGGATGGAATAACTAAGCCACAATAACTGAGAGATACTACTCTGAATCATGATAAGAGTAGAACCAGAAACCCACAACAACTCAAGAGACCACACAATAGTGCCCCAATGATACAGGACTCACTAACCTCTCAATAATCAAAGTCTAACAACCGGAGCCTCAACAGTCTAGGAATCACTAATCCACCAAGAACCGAGTGCCATAACAAGATCTAAAAAGTGACAGGAGTAATATAATCTAACTACAGTCCCAACAGCTGCCCATACAACCGAGGAACACAATCAAGTGAAAACAAACTCTTCGGCCGCCCATACAACCGGAGCATAAATTGAGCACACAGCAAACAAGGGTGGAATTGGAACACAATATGCATGATGATGTATGATGAATCAGGTGTGATAGTAACCCCATATGTTACCCCCTCCGTTACCTATAAGGCCCAATAGAAGAAGGACCGATGGAAGGACTCTACCCGTGTATCTCTACTCCGCCGTACACCCCTCCTCCTAGTGCGTGCGCCGGCCTGTAGCTAGTATCCCAGAATGATAGGGTCCATGGGGGTCTATTCGTAGACTATATACAAAACCATGCAAATATCAAATAGTAGCTCAATACTCGGAACCTCATAGTACATGCCCGGAATCGAACCGGGTCTAAAACAGTAGTAGTAATCTCAAAAAACCCTCTCAAAGGGTGCTCAAAGTATGTGCGGGTCTAAATCAGTTATCAATGTATCAATAACCCTCTCAAAGGATGCCCGGAGCATGTCAAAGTATAAAACCATCGTAAAATATGTCTAGCACTCCGGCATAACCGAGTCTAATATCAGGAAGAAAACCAGTGAGAAAATCAACATAGTACCTCTTTATTTCAAGAAAATCCACCAGCCAGTCCTAAATCTCGTTTTATCATTATTTATATCAAAAATTGGCCCTCGAGGCCATGCAAAATTTAAAAAATCAGTGATAGTAGGTCCGAAGCCTAAATAGTAGTAAAACATGCAGAAAAATCCTTTGTTATGAATGATATGCTTGCAAACAAAAGATTAGTCCAAGATGGCTCACAAACATTTCTATCGGTCTTGCACAGGCACAAGCAGCTCTACAACATAGCTAGCCAACCTAAAGTAAGTTTACATTGTCCGAGACTCACGAACATTCCCAAATATCCCACTGTCTATGGTCCAGAGTCATAAACAGATGCCATGCGAGGCCACAAGGGTGAAATAGAAATGCTACACGAAATCTACAATCAATGTATAAAATAAATGGACAGAAATGAGGACAAGGTCTGGGGTACCAACCTATAACAACCCACCCAAGGATACTAATTAGTGCAGTTATAATCTATATACGCAGAGTCTAGATAGAGAACTATAACCTACCTGTCGTCTGATGACTGATGTGCCAGGATTTAACGGCACTTTCGACGTTTAAAACTAAGGATTTTTGGTAGTTCTTAAGTACATTTTGTTGGATTTGATGTCATTTGTTACATGTACAGCAAAAAGTATTAAGAAGATGAAAATGCCAAAGTATTGCAGATTTTTGGGCAAAAATACATGCCCCATGGGCATCTCTCCCACGATGGCCCGTGGGAGAAAATGTCTAAACAAGGCAGCAAGAGAAGCTAAGGCATTGAAGCCTGACAGGCTGCCACTACACCCGTGGATGACACAATGGGACATCACAGAGCCCATCAATATAAGCCAGAGAAAATGTGAAGCAGCCAAGTAAGGGTGATGGGCATCCACGATGGGCGTGGCAACTACGATTCCCCGTCACTGACGCCCATGGAAATAAGGCAGCGAAGATAGGGAGAAGTCAAGTGCAGATGATGGGCAACCACGACGGGAATCACACCCACGACGTCCCATTACAAGCGCCCGTGGTATCAAGGTAGGAGGCCTGGAACCAAGACATGAAGAAGCCCAACGGGCACCCACGATGTCCATCGCATCCATGATGGCCCGTGGGGTGTCCCGTCGGTAGTGTCGCATTTAGCTTTCCTAGAATAGTTAGGATTTGGTCTTTTTGTTTAAAAATACTTACCCTTAGATTTTATTTTTGGTTGTTACTCATTATTCTCATACAACTACTACATTGTTACGTTTGGTTTGGCATTATAACACAAGTTCTTGAGATTAAAGATTGTTCTGGATTAATTGAAGTATTCTGGAGATTCTTCTTCAAGATTTGGGATTTCTTTACTTATTCTTGTAAGTATCTATGCATGATTGTTCCAACAACCATTGATTGTTTACTTATGACCATGAGTAGCTAAATTCACAACTAGGGTAGTGGGAACCATGAAGGATTAACGAAGTAGGCAAAGTACTTGGTAACTCTAGGGCAGTGTTAATGCATGTATTGTTCTTCCCTTTGTTTTGATTGCTTTTTAACGGTGCACAATGTTAGAACTCGCCTTATCCTTACTAGCCAGACCAAGGAGGTAACGGATGGGAAAAGGGTTGTTCAACGATGGAGATTTGAGGCTATCAAACCTCATCTAATAGCTTGACCTTGTCCAGGAATAGCTACTCTGGGATCTAAGGTAAGGGTTAGTAAATCATACACCCACGGCCGGACCAAGGTGTGTGGTGAAATTCATTTATCTGAGGGACCAACTATTTAGGTGAACCTAACTTACCGATTCTGCATGCTAAGCAACAAGCTAGTTTACTAAGTACTATGCCTTACTAAGTTATGATCTCATGGGGAACACTATCTTAGTCGCTTCTCTTATTGATAACAACCTTTGAAACTGTTACTTGTCACTTGTTAAGAATCTAAGTTACTTATAATATTTGTTACTTAACCCCCCTCCTTTCCGAGGGAAATAAATAGCTAACAGCACAAGTAAACACTAATCAACCATAGTCCTACCATATTTCTTGTGGGATCGACCCCAACCTTCGTTGGGTTCTAAATTTGAACAACGACCGCTTATGCTTCTAAAAGGATGTGTAATTTGGGTGCATCAAATTTTGGCACCGTTGCCGAGGAATACAATTTAGGATTAAGAGAGATTGTGTTTATTTCACTATTAGTCCTTATTTCTTGATTTTACTTTTTCTGTTGTTTTTTTTTGTTACGCAGGTTGCACGCTTTTGCATGCCTAGTACAAGGAGTCAAGGCAATCCTTTGATCCCATATGATCCTAAACTCTATAGAACTTTTAAAAACATGGATAAAGAGTGAGATTATGAGACACCGAAATAGGTCACAGCATAATTGTTGGCCGAAGAAGAGCAGAGGAAAAAGAAAGGGGAAGACACCATTGCTGCTGAAGATTCTCAAATTGCAGCAGAACTTGCAGCTCAAAATGCAGCAGCTGAGCAAGCAAGGCAAGCTCGACAACAAGATTCTCGTCAAGCTACACTAGATGAACAATCTGCAGCAGACGGAGTAGCCTAATGAAATTTGCCTAGAGGACTAGTCGCCCCAAGAGGGAACAAGGGCTGACAGTTGCAAAAACCATGACAAGCCCCTCAGTATGATATTGATGATGATGATGCGGATGAATTAGGGACTACCGGTCCTATAGTAGTGCCACCACTGCCAGTAGGTACAAAGTTTGACATCACCAGCGCCATGATCCAGCTGCTGAACCTGAAAGGACTATTTTCTGGGTTGCTTGCTGAGGATGCAAATCTGTATGTGTCTAATTTTATGGGAATATGCAAAGCATATAATCTGCCAGGAGTGGAGCAAGATGTTATTAGACGGAGGTTATTCCCATTTTTGTTGACTGGAGAGGCAACTGTTTGTCTTAATAAGTTTCCCGAAAATTCTATATTTATATGGGTGGAGCTAAGAACTCAGTTCCTTGAGAGGTTCTTTTCGCCGTCTAAGATGTTGCAGCTGAAACAAGAGATTTATAACTTCAAGAAGCTACCCACGGAGGCACTGCATGAAACATGGTTGAGGTTCAATAAGAAGCTAAAGCAAGTTTTGAAACACAGAATCCCTTATGAGAATCTGATGGAGATATTTTACAGAGCATTGAATGCCAACGCAAAATCGGTAGTTGATACGTTGACTAAGGGAGAATTCATGAAGAACACTTATTATGACGCGTCTGAGATACTTGATAGGGTCACCAAGACAAACAAAGCCTAGCACACCAGAGATGCTGAGAGTGCAGTGGGTACTTATGTAGTGGGGAGCTCCATCGACTATTAAGAATTTTAGGATATTAAACAGAGTTTCGTAACCTTGTAAACAACTGTGGATCTAATTGCAAAGAAAATTCTTAATGATGGGCTGGAAAAGGTGAAAGTTATGGGTTCCCAAGGTAAAGAGCCGAGACAAGATGAGTACGATGATGAAGAAGAAGCAAATTATCTGAATGATCAAGTGGCGGGTTTTCGGGCCAATGGCCAAGGGAATCAAGGTCATAACAGAGATAGTGATGACAACTACAATCAGTCTGGATATAGAGACAAGAGCAGAGGTAGAGATAGTGATTGGCAGAAGAGAGATGGTTACAAAAATGATAGGAGCGACCTTTATGTCCTTTCTGGAAATTGCGACTCAGGTGCTGATCAACCGCTCCCACCCATGAGAGAGGTAATGAATAAGTTATTACAAAAGGCTGATGCTACAAAGGGAAGCTTAAATGATATATTTGCAGATCTTTCTGGCATGAGTCAAAAGGTTGACTCTCATTCTGTAGAGATAAAGCAGATTGAGGCACAAATGAGTCAGATGTCTACAACTCTGAATCGGCGTCAAAAGGGTACACTCCCAAATGATACAATTTAGAATCCAAAAAATGATCAACATGTTATAGCTGTGACTACCCGAAGTGGAAAATAGATTGTTGATCCTCCTATGCCTATAGTTGTTGATGAGCCGACCGATCCTGAAATTAATGATGACGAGATTGTGGTACAGTCTGAAGAAAAAGACAGCAGTGAAGGTCCAAGTGAGAAGAAGCCTGCTGAGGAAAAGGCAAAAAAAAAAAGGTTGCGCCAGTCTTGAAGCCCATCCCATTGCCTCCTCCACCTTACCCACAGAGATTGAAGAAAAAGGTTGAGGATGGTAAATTTCATAAGTTCATCTCCATGCTGAAATAACTTTCAGTCAATATTCCTTTAGTTGAAGCATTGTAGCAGATGCCTGGGTATGTGACATTTATGAAAGATCTGGTGACAAGAAAGAGAACTGTGAGTTTTAAGCTAGGTGATAATTAGCACCATTGTAGTGCAATAGCTTCCCGTTCTTTGGTGTAGAAAAAGGAAGATCCTAGAGCTTTCACTATTCTGTGCACAATTGGAGTGTTTGATAACGCTCAAATTACACCTCAAACTAAGAAGCGTAAGCGGTCGTCGTCAAATATAGAACCCAACAGAGGTTGGGGTCGATCCCACAGGGAATAAGGTGCAAATTAAGTCGTTAGTGAATTAGATGACTAATAATCAATAGTTTCTGGTAAATGGGGGGTTTGTGTGATTAATATTTGAACAATTCAAATAATAAGTTACGAGTTTCAACGAGTATTAATTAATATGAGAATGAACTAGGGAAGTGTTCACCATGGCGTCGTAACAATTTCGCCTCAAAGCTTAACCAGGTTCTTTCTATATGTATATCACGATGTGATTGAATTAATGGTATCATCTAAACGTTTCTCAACCAAATAGACGAACTTCCTTTTCAATTCTCTCGAACTTGAAAAGGTGAAATTTCTTATTTCAATCCTAAACATAAAGTTGATTAATCTAGTTACAACATTAATCATAAGACGAGAGTTGGTAGTCTCGAATCCTCGTAGTTAATCAAATTTCTCGGTTTTAATCTCTTTGTTCAAGAAAATCAAACCTAGGTATGTTCTAATGTTTGCAACCATTAAAAAACGTGAATAACGAATGAATAACCACGTGACAACATATAAATTTAACACAATGCTACCCGGAATCTATATTGCTACTTTTGCCATGGCTCCCACAACCCTAGTTGTGGAAAATTAGCTACTCATGCTATTAGAGAAAAAGAAAATAATAGCGTTCATAATATAAATAAAAAGATCTTACAATAGATGAATACAAGCTTCTAGTTTTCCAAGAACAAGCAGCCAATAATTTTCAAGAACAATGGAGGAAGAAGAAGAATACGTTGGTGTCGTATTTTTCCTCTCAAAACTCGTTCAAAGCGTCTCTAGAAATATTTGGTAATGAATAATAAAATAACCCTAACACAGGGTATTTATAGTAGTCCAGGAAATAAAGTCCAAAAATAGAATTTTTGGAATCCCGCGTCACGTTGACGGGTCGCCTGACGGGCCGTCAAGCATGTGACTGGCCGTTAAGTGAACCGTCACTCTTAGGCAGTGGCTGAACTTCGACTGTCAAAGCTTGATGGTTTCTCTGACGGTCCGTCAGGTCTGTGACGAGCCGTCAAGCCATCCGTCGCCATTATCCAGTGAATTTTTCTGGTAAGTCGTTGGGCCTGTGACGACTTGCTGGTAAATTCTGGTAAGTCGTCCGCCCAGTGACGACTTGCTAGTAAATTGACTGTTTAGCTTGACGGTTGGTGTGACGACTCATCAAAACCTTGACGATTCGTCAAGTGAGTCATCACACTAACCAGTAGAGCCCTTTAGTGTCAAAAATCCATCTTTTTCAGTTTTGGTTCACGTTCCTGCAAGTTAAACATAAAACCCATCAAAAACAACAACGGTTGCTTGAAAACTCACGATTATTCTTAGTTAAAGGAGTCAAATATGTCGTAGAACACCGACACATCAACACCCTCAACTTAAACGTTCGCTTGTCCTCAAGCAACATGACAACAAAAACAAAAAGACTACTCAACTAAGAAAACAAACACGTGTCACTAGCAAATCATGGCCATTCAACAGCTTATTCAATTTAAATCAAGCCCCGCAGTAGCACACAAATGTATGAAACGCTAACTTGCAAGGATCCAAACATGTCATTCTGATATGATAGAATATTCTACATACACACACAACAGCTATCCCAACAGTAAATAGATAATACAGAAATCTCGGTGCCCTCACCATAAAGAAGTCCCACACACAAGATTTGGGATTAGGTAAGGCGCTCACGCTCACAAACGATTTCAAACAATGCACATGCGATGCCATAAGCTTGCCCTTGCTATTCTATTTTAGTTTTCTTTTCAGAAAGCCGCTCAGGATCACTACAGGACTTGTTTTGGCTTGTAATGAGGCTTCGGGTGCAGGGAGGATACGTTTGGGGAATAGTGACTAAACCCTCCTTGGAATCACCGACCTACTATTTCCACTTAAGTTTACTTCGTCCATCCTTATTCACCTTTTTATTCCCTTCTTTCTAGCTACAGGTGCGGCCTCTTTATTTTGACAATTCTTTTTCATCTCTTTTTCATTTCTTTTTCTTTCTTTTCTTAGGCACACACCTAAAATTTTCATTCTATCAACAACCAATCTTGTCCATCCTATTTTTCTTATCATTTACCTCTATAGTAGCCACCCTCAACTTAGGCTGATTGCCTGAGTTGAGGTGCACGATGTCCAAGGAAGGACCAGGGCCAAGATAGGGATTCAAAGTTAAAAAGAAACGGTGACAGATTATTGAAAGAATAGGGTCAATTATGGCTCAAACAGGGATCAAAGGGATTATTTGCATTTGGACGGTCTTATAGGCTAAGTGGACTGCACACAAAAAGGGCCTGTGATCCTTTCCTAAGAAACCAACTTCAAGCTTAACAAAATAGACCGGGCAAGTTCTAGATGCATGCATAGAGTAAGAGTTTATAACAATAAGCTCACACACACTTGGCACCAAGAAACCATACCACTACCAACTATCAAAACATTAGCTCGAGCTCAGCTTAAGCATAATTATTACAATCACAACCACACAATGACATTCAAGGATCCAGAATAGTTAATCATTTCAAACATAAGTACAAAATCAACTTTTTCAGAGGGGGCTCCTTTTAGTTCAACTTTCCAAAAAGCCATGCTTTCTATAGACACCATAAAACAACACAAGCAAAATTTAAAATGACAACCTAAACATGCCGGTTCTACTAGATAGCACACCGGAGGGAAAAGAAACACGGCAACAAAAACCCTCGGTGGTGAAACACTCACATGTATCCCAACACCCTCAACTTAGACTCATGCATTGTCCCTAATGCATATATGTGAAAGCTAAAACTGTGAGAGAAAGGAATACCTGTGAAGCCCATAGGACTCAGAGTCTGGCATGATGTTGGAGACCGCCAGGGTCTCTAAAGCAGGAGCAATCGCTGGAATAGGTGCAAGCGACATTATCCTGTTGAGCTCCAACTTTCTCTTTTATCGGCTCCTCAGCTAGTCGAGACAACTTCTTTACTCTTTCTAACTCTTTTTCTTTACTGGTTCTCTTGCGGTGTTTTCTTTTCCTTGATTCGTTCTCACCGCCTTCCTCTACAGGTTTCTCTTCTTGCGATCCCAACATCATTCTCATAACAGCTAGGGTCTCAACAAAACCCTTCTCCTCAATATGCACATCCATAGGGGCTTCATCAATAACATTGATAACCGAGACCACCCTCATGCCTCTTGGTGGCTTCATCAATTTACACACATCAAACTTGACCAATTCATTATTTAATCTGAATGTCAGTTCGTTTCTTTCCATGTCGACCAATACTCTTGCAGTGGCTAACAATGGTCATCCCAATATCATGGGAACTTCAAAGTCCCACTTCGCAATCTAAGATTACAAAGTCAGCTGGGAATATAAACTTACCAACCTTTACCAGCACATCATACAATATTCCCACTGGTTGCTTTACTGAACGGTCAGCCATTAACACCCTCATGGTAGTTGGTTTGGGAGCTCCCAAACCCAATTGTTTATATACTTCTAGCGGCATCAAGTTGATGCTAGCACCAAGATCACATAAGGCTTTTTCAAAGTTGAATTTCCCAATAGTACAGGGAACAGTAAAAGCACCTGGATCTTTCTTCTTTTCCACTAACGATCTTGAAGAAATAGCACTGCAGTGGTGGAGGTTATCTTCTGGTTCAAAGCTCACTGAACTCTTCTTGGTAATCAAGTCCTTCATGAACTTGGCATATCCGGGCATATGTTCAAGAGCGTCCACCAGTGGGATGTTCACTGATATCTGCTTGAGCATGGTCATGAAATTTAGGAACTTGCTATCTTCCACTTTCTTCTTGAACCGTTGTGGGAAAGGAGGCGGTGGCCGAGGCATCATAGTTGGAAGTTTTTCAACTTCCTTGCTTTTATCCGTGAGCCTTTGAGTAGCATCCTCTACCATATTTTCATCCGCAACATCACCTTTCTGAGTCTGAATTACCGGATGTGATTTCAATAATGTTTTATCGCTTCTCGTAGTGATCGCCATACAACTCCCATTATTCCTTGGGTTTTGAATGGTGTCACTCGGCAAGGTACCTATCTTCTCTGATTTAGAGACGCCGAGATTTGACTCATTTGTTGCTCTAACTGCTTGATTGAGGTGGAATGAGAATCCACCAACTGACTCATTGCTAATAATTCAGATTTCATTTCCTTGACTCCGGAGTCAGTAGATTCCACCTTCAACAACATCTTCGCCATCATATTCTCCAATTTGTACATCCCTATCTCATTTCTAGCTCTTTCTCGATTACCAGGTGGTACATACAACCCACCTCTATCAGTTTTATTCTTCCAGTTCCCCTGATCATGATCTCTGTAGCCAGCATTTTCATAGTAGTTGTCCTTCTGATAGTTCCGACCTTGGTTTCCCTGGCCATTGGCCTGGAAACCCCCCAAATAATTAGCCTCCTCATCAGATTCAAACTCTGCTGCTCTACCTTGGGAACCCACAACTTTCTCTTTCTCCATACCTCCTGACAACAAATGTTTTGTCAGTAGGTCCATTTGAGTTTTCAGATGGGCCATATCTTGGTCCCGCTCTTCCTCTTTCCTGCGCTGCTCTGCTGACATACCAACTGCATAAGTGCTAGCTGCTACCTCTGTATCCCGTGTATGCCAGGCCCTGTTGGTTTTGGTGAGCCGGTCCAAAATAGTTATGGCCTCAATAAAAGTGAGACACATAAATGCTCCACCTGCTGCGTTATCCAGTGTCGGCTTGGTAGCCAAATTCAGTGCCTTATAGAATGTTTGCATTAGGAAATTGTCGGTCAACTAATGGTTTGGGCATTGTGTGAGCTTCTTCTTGAACCGCAACCAAGTCTCATGTAAAGCCTCATGAGGTTGTTGTCTAATGTTGCTAATTTCATCCCTCAACTGTATCATCCTAGAGGGAGGAAAGAACCTTTCTAGGAAAGCTCCTTTCAACTCTCCCCAGGTTGTGATAGAGTCGGGGGTTAGCTCTGTCAACCATAATGCTGCCTTATCAGACAGAGACAACGGAAATAACCTGAGCCTGATCGCTATCTGACTTACTCCAGGCAATTCGAACGACTTGCCGATACCCACAAAATTCATCAGGTGTTGGTTTGGATCATCACCAGCAACACCACGGAACAGTCCCTTTAAGTTCAATAGCTGGAGCATTGTGCTAGTAATGTTGAACTTGGCCCCAGGCGATAGCGGAGGAAGCGCAATAGCGCCCATGGCACCAACTCCATCTAAGTCGATATCCTCATCATCATCCAAAGAAAATTGCCTTGGTTGCTGTCGACCTCTACCCCTCTGCTGCTGCCTTTGGTTTGCGGGGGCTATATTTTCAATATGCTCCGCAGCTCTACCATCACCCGCTGCAGCCTCATCATACAGCCCAACATCGTCCTCAATATCATCAATATTTACGTGTTGTTGGGCCTGCTGAGCTACAACTAGTCTTGCTGCCTCTTGTTTTTTTGCATTCATGGTTCGCTTTAACGTTCTAGCAAACTCGGGATCGTAAGGTAATGTTGATTCGCCCGAGAGCCGGGTACTTGGCATGCACAACTATGTACCCTGTAACAAACAAAAAACAACAAATAAAAGTAAAAGCAGAAAATATGACTAAGAGTCAAATAAACACACCGGCCTTAATAAACAACCGTATTCCCCGGCAACGGTGCCATAATTTGATAACACTCAAATTACACCTCAAATTAAGAAGCGTAAGCGGTCGTCGTCAAATATAGAACCCAACAGAGGTTGGGGTCGATCCCACAGGGAATAAGGTGCAAATTAAGTCGTTAGTGAATTAGATGACTAATAATCAATAGTTTCCGGTAAATGGGGGGTTTGTGTGATCAATATTTGAACAATGCAAATAATAAGTTACGAGTTTCAACGAGTATTAATCAATATGAGAATGAACTAGGGAAGTGTTCACCATAGCGTCGTAACAATTTCGACTCAAAGCTTAACCGGGTTCTTTCTATATGTATATCACGTTGTGATTGAATTAATGGTATCATCTAAACCTTTCTCAACCAAATAGACGAATTTCCTTTTCAATTCTCTCGAACTTGAAAAGGTAAAATTTCTTATTTCAATCCTAAACATCAAGTAGATTAATCTAGTTACAGCATTAATCATAAGACGAGAGTTGGTAGTCTCGAATCCTCGTAGTTAATCAAATTTCCCGGTTTTAATATCTTTGTTCAAGCAAATCAGACCTAGGTATATTCTAATGTTTGCAACCATTAAAAAACGTGAATAACGAATGAATAACCACGTGACAACATATAAATTTAACCCAATGCTACCCAAAATCGATATTGCTACTTTTGCAATGGCTCCCACAATCCTAGTTGTGGGAAATTAGCTACTCATGCTATTAGAGAAAAAGAAAATAATAGTGTTCATAATATAAAGAAAAAAATCTTACAATAGATGAACACAAGCTTCTAGTTTTCTAAGAACAAGCAGCCAATAATTTTCAAGAACAATGGAGGAAGAAGAAGAATACGTTGGTGTCGTATTTTTCCTCTCAAAACTCATTCAAAGCGTCTCTAGAAATATTTGGTAATGAATAATAAAATAACCCTAACACAGGGTATTTATAGTAGTCCAGGAAATAAAGTCCAAAAATAGAATTTTTGGAATCTCGCGTCGCGTTGACAGGTCACCTGACGGGCCGTCAAGCATGTGACTGGACGTCAAGTGAACCGTCACTCTTAGGCAGTGGCTGAACTTCGACTGTCAAATCTTGATGGCTTCCCTGACGGTCCGTCAGGTCTGTGACGAGCCGTCAAGCCATCCGTCGCCACTATCCAGTGAATTTTTCTGGTAAGTCATTGGGCCTGTGACGACTTGCTGGAAAATTTTGGTAAGTCATCCGCCCAGTGACGACTTGCTAGTAAATTGACTGGTTAGCTTGACGGCTGGTTTGACGACTCATCAAAACCTTGACGATTCGTCAAGTTAGTCATCACACTAACCAGTAGAGCCCTTTAGTGTCAAAAATCCATCTTTTTTAGTTTTGGTTCACGTTCTTGCAAGTTAAACATAAAACCCATCAAAAACAACAACGGTTGCTTGAAAACTCACGATTATTCTTAGTTAAAGGAGTCAAATATGTCGTAGAACGCCGACACATCAGTGTTCTACTTTGCTAAAATGTTGTGTGATCTGGGTGCTAGCATCAATCTGATGCCACTAGCAGTGTTTAATCAGTTAGGATTGAGAGCCCCCAAATCAACTACAATGCGGCTTCTTATGGAAGATCTCACAGTGAAAAGTCCTATAGGCATTCTCTATGATGTGCTTGTGAAAGTTGATACTTTCATCTTCCCTGTGGACTTTGTGATTCTTGACTGCGAGGTGGATTTTGAGGTTTTTATCATCTTAGGATGACCATTCCTTGATACCAAATGCGTATTGGTTGATTTAGAGACTGGATAGATGAAGTTCAGATTGAATGATAAGGTAGTTACTTTTAATGTCTGCCAGTCGATGAAGCATCATGACGACATGCGAGTGGTTTCTGTTATTGATGTGGTTGATAAGGATCAACTAATTGTGCTTGTTAAGGAAAGCCTTTGTGTTGAGGCATTAGGAGCTGTGATTATGAATTTTGATAGAGATTCCATTGAAGAGTATAATGATATGGTTGAAGCACTTGCAGGTATGGGGTCTTATACCTACGCTCCAAAAAAGCTTGATTTGGACCTGAAGAATAGATAGACACTGCCTGCCAGACCATATATTGAGGAGCCTCCAGTCTTGGAACTTAAGGCGCTTTCGTCTCATCTTCGGTATGTGTTCTTAGGAGCTAATGAGACCTTTCCAGTTATTATTGCTGCATACTTAGGAGAAGGGCAAGTTAAAGCTCTAGTTTCCGTGTTGAGAAAGTTCAAAAGGGCCATTGGTTGGTCCATTGCCGACATCATTGGGATTTTACCTGGAATCTGCGCTTATAAAATTCAGCTAGCCCCAGATTGCATTCCGAGTACTGAGCACCAATGTAGGTTGAATCAACCTATGCAAGAGGTTGTCAATAAGGAGATTATCAAGTGGCTGGATGCAGGTGTGGTTTACCCTATTGCGGATAGCAAGTGGGTAAGCCATTTCAATATGTGCCAAAGAAGGTTAGGATTACTATAGTCCCAAACGCGAAGAATGAGTTTATCCCAATGAGGCCAGTTATAGGATGGCGTATATGCATGGATTATAGGAAGTTGAATGCTTGGACTGAAAAGGATCATTTTTCGATGTCGTTCATAGATCAGATGTTAGACTGTCTTGCTGATAAAGGATGGTATTGTTTTCTTGATGGTTATTCAGGCTACAATCATATTTTGATTGTGCCTGAAGACGAAGAGAAGACTACTTTCACCTGCCCATATGGGACATTTGTGTTTAAGAGTATGTTTTTTGGTCTATGCAATGCACCAATGACTTTTCAGTGTTGCATGATGTCCATATTCTCTGACATGGTAGAGGACACTATTGAGGTGTTCATGGATAACTTTTTAGTGGTGGGTGATTCTTTTGAAGACTGTTTGGCTCATATTATTTGTGTACTAAAGAGGTGTGAAGAATGAAACTTGGTACTTAATCGGTAAAAATATCACTTCATGGTGAAAGAGGGCATAGTACTTGGCCATCAGATCTCCAATAAGGGTATTGAGGTCGACAAAGTGAAGATTGAGGTGATTGAAAAATTGCCTCCACCAGTTTCTGTAAAGGGGATTCGAAGCTTTTTGGGGCATACTGGTTTCTATAAGAGGTTTATCAAGGACTTCTCCAAAATTGCTAATCCATTGTGCAAATTATTGGAGAAGGAGGTAAAGTTTGTGTTTGATGATGCATGTCTAAAGGCATTCGAATTCCTTAAAGAATAGTTGGTCTATGCTCCCATCATTATTTCTCTGGATTGGTCTCAGCCTTTTGAGGTTATGTGTGATTCTAGTGGAGTGGCGCTAGGAGCAGTTCTAGGCCAAAGGAGCGAAAAGACTCTTCATCTCATATACTATGCTAGAAAAGCACTTAACCCAGCTCAAAAGAACTACACAGTGACTGAACAAGAGCTGCTTATTGTGGTCTTTGTGTTTGAGAAATTCATATCATATTTGATTGGCACCAAGGTGGTGGTGCATACTGACCATGCAGCTCTTCGTTACCTCATGGTGAAGAAAAATGCTAAGCTGAGGCTGATTAGATGGGTGTTGCTGCTATAAGAATTTGACTTTGAAGTCAAGGACTGAAAGGGTACAGAGAATCAGGTAGCAAACCACTTATCTATACTAGAAGAAGAGGCAATGTTGAAGATGAATAATGAGCAGGAGATAGATGATTGGGTTCCTGATGAGCAAGTGTTGTCTACCTCTCAAGACTTGATTCCATGGTTTGCAGACTTTGCAAACTACTTGGCAAGTGATTTGGTGCCCCCGGATATGTCTGTTCACCAAGGAAGAAAGTTCATGTTCGATGTCAAGAAATTCTTCTGGGAGGAGCCATTCTTGTTCCATGTGTGTGCTGATACTATAATCCGGAGATGTATGCCTGAAGCTGAGATGATGAAGATACTAAAGGCTTGCCATTCATCCCCTGTTGGGGGAAATCATAGTGGTGTCCGGACTGCACACAAGATCTTGAAATGTGGCTACTATTGGCTGACTATTCACAAAGACGCCCATGATTTTGCTAAAGCTTGCAGCAGGTGTCAAAGAGAAGGAGGTATATCAAGGAGGCATGAGCTTCCTCTTAATCCCATCCTTGTGATTGAGCTATCTAACGTTTGGGGTATTGACTTCATGGGCCCGTTTGTGTTGTCTAATGGAAACCGGTACATATTGGTGGTTGTTGACCATGTATCAAAATGGGTAGAGGCGGTTGCGCTTCCCAGTAATGAGGGTAAGTGTGTCACAACATTCTTGAAAAAGAACATCTTCTCCAGATTCGGTACACCAAGGACAATCATTAGTGATGGAGGTTCTCACTTTTGGAACAAGTTGTTTCGGGATTTACTAGAGAAATATGGAGTGAAACATAATGTTGCAACCCCCTATCATCCCCAGGCTAGTGGGAAAGTGTAAGTCTCCAATCGCAAAATAAAGTCAATCCTATCTAAGACTGTCAATGCCAATAGAAAGGATTGGTCACGGAAACATGATGATGCTTTGTGGGCATACCGGATTGCATTCAAGACACCAATAGGTATATCACTATATCAGCTTGTGTTTGGAAAGGCGTTCTACCTTCCGGTTGAGATAGAGCATAAGGCCATGTGGGCATTGAAAAAACTAAATTTAGATTGGTCTAAGGCATCATTGCAGTGGATTGGGCAATTAAATAAGTTGGATGAGTTTTTCCTGAATGCATATGAGATTTCTGCCTTATATAAGGAGAAGATGAAACTGTATCATGATCGAAAGATCGAAAAGAGAAATTTCCAGCCGAATGACTTGGTCCTGCTTTTCAATTCTAGACTTCACTTGTTTCCTGGCAAGTTGAAGTCCAAGTGGATTGGACCATTCAAGGTGGTACAAGTGTTTCCTCATGGGGACATTGAACTTGAGAATCATGAAGGAAAAAGGTTCAAGGCTAATGGACAGCGGATTAAAGCTTATTTTGGTACAACAGAGGAGCTCAAAACAATCGAAGCATGTAATCTTGATGAATTCATCCCAACTAAGGAGCTTGATGAAGACTAAGTAATCAAGTGACATGCGTCATGCCACGATGTTAAATCAGGTGCTACATGGGAGGCAACCCATGTATTTTTCTTTTTATTTTTCTTTTTGCTTTTGTAAAGTGTTTTGGTGAAGTCTGAGTAGCCAAAACACTCACGTCGTGTCACGATGTTAAATCAGGCACTGCATGGGAGGCAACCCATGGACTAATGTGTGTTGAATCTGTAGGAAGTGGGGAGTTCAAAACAAAATTGCAAGAACTGAAGGTAAAAAGGGGTCCCCACGAGCTCTATGACGGGCCATCGCAGGTGCCAAGCCCGTGGGACTAGGGCATCCAAGCTAAAAATATGCTAAGTGTTGAGAAAATTATGGTTTGTCCCATTTCCACGTACTGTATGATGGGTCTTCGCAACTCCTATGGGCGTGGGAGGCCATCTTCAGATGCCCAGGTAAGTAAATGCACGATGGGCCATTGCATGCCCGACGGGCATCGCGTAGCCCGTGGTCTGGGGTCGGTCAAAGAGGGTCAACAATTTTTAAACTTGTTTTTCATTTTTGACCCGACCTGACCCGGAATCCCTTTCCCTTTTTCCCTACGTCTCTTGAGCAATTGACTTTATTCAATTGAGTTCAAACATTACTCCAAATCACTCCTTCTCCCAACAAATCCGCACACAATCATCTCCTCACCCTCAACCCACGATCACCTCCCCAAATTCACTCCCCATGATCACTCCCTAGAGCTCCCGTATTGTCTCATCAACCAAAGACCACTACACAAGCTGACACAAAAGGCTCACAAGTCAGGCCTTTAAAGATCTGTTTAAAAAAAAATCAATCGTAAGTGTTCTATGTTTATTATGTTCAATTCTTTCTTGTTGCTAAGTTAGTCGTTGAACGTAGTGGTCATATTTGATAGAAACCCTAGGTGTGAACTTCGTCTTGTGGTTGTATGTCTAACTTGTGAAAAGATTGGGAACTAGGGTTGTGTCGATGCTATGATAATTGTGTTGATTTGGTGTGCAAAATTAGTGTATGTTGTTTGTTAGGGTGAGGCAAAAACTTGTGCAGGAAAACGATTAAACAAAAGAAATTGGTATTGTGTGCCTGACTTGATCCCACAGGCCAAAAGAGCGTCGGTCAGGGCATTGGAAATGATTCAAGGCTTGAAAAATCCCCTGGCCAGATCCGACGCCTGATCCGATGGGATGTCGGACTTCCCACGTCCGTGGCAGGAGCCCGTGAAAGGACAACTTGTCCTTAAAAATCCCACTGTCAAAATCTGACGCCCTTTCCTATGGGATGTCAGACCTCCCACACCCATAACACACGGTCGTACGAGGACTATTTCACCTTCAAGCTTCACTGGATCATTTTGAGGCCCTGTGCCATGGGACGTCGGACCTCCCATGCCCATGGGAGGTTTAAAGTACTGAATATTTTTCTTCTAAGTGTAAATTTTTCTGGGTTTTAATTTTTAAATTTTGTGCGAACAATGGTTGCCTGCAGGTACTATGGCACCCAAAACACCACTCCGATGTGGGGGGGATGGAAAGCAAAGGATACATCAGTCAAGTCTTGACTAAAGGAACAAAGTGATTCTGAAGTCGAAAAGAGTGACCCAGACAGCACCCCCCTCATCCGTGAAACCAGAAGAAAGCTAGTGGTATCTCCTTCCCAGTCTGAAGAGGAAGGAGGGAATACACCTGAAAAGAATCAAGCAACGACAAAGAGTTCCTTCGAGGCTGAAGAGGGGGCTGAATCATCTTCCAGTTCAGCCAGTTCTGATTTGGAGGGCGACCATGCTCCTTCAAAGGCCAAAGGAAGAGACGATACAACCATCCCAGTTTCTACTAACTTTGAAACCGAGACTGGGTCGGCAGATGGTGCTAAGTCAGGTTCCGAGAAAGAGGCACAGGGTGATGCTGAGTTTGATACAGAGACCACCACTTTGAAAAAGGAGACTTCTTCACCCACTCCAACAGGACCTGGCACAACGCTAGTACTCGCTCGGGAGAGATCTAGGTGGAATATCAAAGAGTCAAAGAAAATATTTGATTATGGGCTTGAGGTAACAACACGGGGAAATCTGAGATGACCTATCACTGAGGAATGGAGGATAGATCCTTTCAAGCTAAATAACTTCCCCAAGCTTGATGAATATTTCTGGTACTACTAATTGTGTTGGAATAGCAAGCCACTCCCGGACTACCAACCGCTTATTGTGAGAGAGTTCTATGCACACTACCAAGCCATATTGGAAAGTAAATGCCAGAAGGGTCAAAGATTTGCCGACTTACCCGCTCTTGAGAGCGTACTAGTGAGAGGTGTCCCTATGAACATCTCCTCCGAAACTATCAATAGGTTCCTCTTTTGGGTCGGGATATGAGATTGTCGCCGACCCTTTTGAGTATGTTCATCGGATGAAAACTGCAGCCAAACGAACAAAATGGTTGGCCAAGCAGCTCACAACAACCAGGAATCGAAGATGGCTAAATCAAGACAAGCCACAAATCACAAAGGCCTCTCTCTCATTTGAAGACAAGTTTTGGTGGGCCATAGTACGACTATGGTTGATGCCGACGGGTGGAAACAACCAGCTCACTCTGGAAAGAGCTATCTTGGTCGCTAGCTTGTTATCAAAATACAAGCTAAACTTTGGGCAAATCATAGCTGAAGAGATCAGAGACAGAGTCACCAAGATAAGCTCCTCCTATCCATTTCCCTGCCTCATAACTGAATTATGTAACGAAGCTAATGTTTCAAAATATGCGAGTATTGACCGTGCAGAGAGAGCCTCCCAGACACATCATCCAGAGAGGTCCAAGGATGAAATCAGAGTTATGGGTTTGAGAGGTGCATTAGAACCACTAGACCTGAGCTAAGAAACACATGTACCGACACCAGAGGCAACACCGTCCACCACTAATGTGCCTACCCCACAGGGTATCCGAACTGAGCACACTACTACTGGTCAGTCCTCTTCTACTGTACCTCCAATGGAGTAAACTGATTCAATATTTGCTTTTAATTTGGAAAATTTTGCCAACACAGTTCAAAGGACCATCGAGTTGAAGGGACAAATGAAAACGTTTGCTTTGCAGTTTTAGCCGATTATTGATGCCTCCATCCGGAAAGCCTTAGCACCATTTCTAAATGTAAATGACCAGATTGATGCATTAGAAGATAGGGTGGATGAGAAGCTGTAGGAAATGGGTGCAGTTGAACTTACAGAAGTCAAACAGCAGATAGCTGAGCTAAGGGCAGATGTGAATGATCTTAAGAGTTGTCCAGTTACTCAAGCTATGACTCCACTTGTCTTGCCATAGATTTTGTTGAAGCTAGCATTTAACTTGTGGGACTTTGTAGACCCCGAGCTTTAGCTTAGAAAAAGAAAAAGAAGATTAACATGGAAAGGAAAAAGAGCCTGAATTACCCCCGAGTCCTTCTGTACACACGAAGAAGAGGAAGTGAAAGGATAAGCATGTCTAAGAGGACAATGCTCCTCTTAGGCTAAAGTCTCAAAAGAAGAGGAAGGAGAGAGCCGCAAAGCAAGCTCAGAAAGATTTAACGCGGGTAGCAAAGGAGTACCTAGCCATGCAACATATTGGGGTTGATGCCATTGGCATGAGTGGTTCATCTAGTGGTGTTGCTGGTACTATGAAAGCACCATCTTTAGACCCTATTGTGGGAGTTTGTGGTGATGATGATGCTCGAGCAGCCGATGTTGTTGTTGAGAGGGCTGCGGAGGCAGCCTCTATTGGAGATACGACTACGAGAACTGATCCAGCGAGCTCGACTTTTGCTACATCTGATGACCACGCTTAGGCACTGCAGGTATGCCTAGTATCCCTTGTTCATTACTCTTTAGTGCATTGGGGATAATGCACAACTTTTTAGATGGGGTGGGGCCAGCTGTGGTCATCTGGTTTTTTGTAGAGTGTTTTGGTGAAGTCTGAGTAGCTAAAACACTCGCGTCATGCCACGACATTAAATCAAGCGTTGCATGGGAGGCAACCCATGAGTGTATCTATATGGTATTTGTGTCCTTGGGGTTTTCTTGCCTGTGTTCTTTCTCTAAGGATTTTTAATTTCTGTTGAACCGGTATGTTTAGTATAGGATGTGTGTTTGTAGAAGTGAATTAGAAACTGAATGCAACCATGGTCTGATTTTTGAAAAATGGAGACCCCTCCAAATTTTTGTGCAATAAGGTGTTAGAACTGACCTTGATGGAGCTGTAAATGACAGCATGTATATAACTGAGATAAGTAGCTTAAGCTAAGGCATGATTCGGTAATTAGATAATTTGTAGTCTAAACTCTGTGCTTTGTGTGAAGTGAGCTGCTTATTATCTGTTCTTGTTGTACTGTGCAATCTAGAACTTGCATGGTTAGTCATGTTGTGGTTGTAGAATGATTTAGTTAGGACATGATCATAGGCCATTTTTGAAATAGTCCACTTCAGCTAAATGACCTACCAAATCAAAAGTAAACCCTTTTGATCCCTGAATTTGAGCCTAAAGTTGAACCTTTTTGTTGTTAGCCTAGTCACCTTCCCCATTTCCTATAAGACTCTATTTTGGCCCTGGTCCCTCCTTGGACATTGTGCACCTCAACTCAGGCTAAGAACCTAAGTTGAAGGTGGCTACTGTAGAGGTAAGTAGGAAGTGTGGGTATGAAAAGATTGGTTTAGTGATAGAAATAAGGAAGCTGGGTGTGGTTTGTGTGCTAAAAAGAAAAAGAAAAGCAAAGAAAAGAAAAAAAAGAGTGAAGAAAAATATGAATGAAAAGAAAAGTGCAAAAATGCAATAGAAGCCATGCCCAAAGCTTGATAAAAGTAAAAAGGTTTGAAAGAAAGGATAATAAGGGAGGAAAACTGTAAGGTCTGAAAAGTGGAGAAAATAAAGAAGTAATTGTAGTCTCAAGGAGGGCATAGTCACTATTTACCCAAATGTACCATTCCCGTCCCTAAGCCTATATTACAAGCCTAACAAAGTCCTATAGTGATCCTAAACAAACTGTTTGAAAGCCAAAG
The DNA here is from genome assembly GCA_003996215.1 of Jaltomata sinuosa. Lineage (NCBI taxonomy): Eukaryota > Viridiplantae > Streptophyta > Magnoliopsida > Solanales > Solanaceae > Jaltomata > Jaltomata sinuosa. The sequence goes on along the minus strand of QJPP01000740.1, from coordinate 37,098 downwards.
CATAGAAAATAAGGGCAAGCCTATGGTATTGTGCATGTACAACTTGAATTTCTTTGTGAGAGTGAGCGGATTCCCAGTCCCTGTGAGTTTAATTGCAATTCTGTGTGATCGGGACTTCCTTTGTTGTGAGGGAAGTAGAGTAGACTGTAATTACTAAGTACTTGGTTGGAATGTCTGTTGTGTATGCTATCTTACTCATGAATATCGTGTTGTCACTCATGGATCCGTCTTGTGTTGTTTTGATAACTTAATAAAATGCACTGGTTTTTGAGTTGTTAAGTAGTGGGTGCTTTTCTTAGGTTTGAGAGTTTAATGAATCATGTTGCTGCTGTAGTTTCTGGTTTCCTTCTACTTAAGCGTCATTTTAGTTTTTTGTTTTCATTTGTTGCTTGAGGACAAGCAAACATTCTAAGTTGAGGGTGTTGATGTACCGGGATTTCACGACACTTTCGACGCTTAAAACTAAGGATTTTTGGTAGTTCTTAAGTACATTTTGTTAGATTTGATGTCGTTTGTTACATGTACAGGGAAAAGTATTGAAAAGATGAAAATTCCAAAGTGTTGTAGATTTCTAGGCACAAAGGCATGCCCCACAGGCGTCACTCCCATAACGGCCCATGGGAGAAAACGTCTGAACAAGGCAGCAGGAGAAGCTAAGGCATTGAAGCCTGATGGGATGCCACTACGCCAGTGGATAACATGATGGGACATCATAGATCCCGTCAATATGAGCCAAAGAAAATGTGAAGCAGCCAAGTAAGGGCGACAGGCATCCACGACGGGTGTGGCAACTACGACGCCCCGACACAGACGCCCGTGGAAACAAGGCAGCAAAGATGGGGAGAAGTCAAGTGCAGCCGACAGGCAACCATGACGGGCATCACACCCATGACGTTCCTTCACTGCCGCCCGTGGTATCAAGGTAGGAGGCCTGGAACCAAGACATGAAGAATCCCGACGGGCACCCACGACACATGTCGCATCCACGATAGCCCGTGGGGCATCCTATCGGCAGTGTCGCATCCAGCTTTCCTAGAATAGTTAGGATTTGGTCTTTTTGTCTATAAATACTTCCCCTTAGGTTTTATTTTCGGTTGTTACTCATTATTCTCGTACAACTACTACATTGTTACGTTTGGTTTGACATTATAACACAAGTTCTTGAGATTAGAGATTGTTCTTGATTAATTGAAGTGTTCTTGAGATTCTTCTTCAAGATTTGGGATTTCTTTACTTCTTCTTGTAAGTATCTACGCATGATTGTTCCAACAACCATTGATTTTTAACTTATGACCATGAGTAGATAAATCCAAAACTAGGGTTGTGGGAACCATGAACGATTAATGAAGTAGGCAAAGTACTTGGTAACTCTAGGGCGGTGTTTATGCATATATTGTTCTTCCCTTTATTTTGATTGTTTTTTAATGGTGCGCAACCTTAGAACTCGCCTTATCCTTACTTGCCGGACCAAGGAGGTAACGGATGGGAAAAGGGTTGTTTAACGACGGAGATTTGAGGCTATCAATCCTTATCTAATAACTTGAACTTGTCCGAGAATAGCTAATCTAGGATCTAGGGTAAGGGTTAGTAAATCATACACCCTTGGCCGAACCAAGGCGTGTGGTGAAATTCATCTATCTGAGGGACCAACAATTTAGGTGAACCTAACTTACTGATTCTTCATGCTAAGCACCAAGATAGTTTACTAAGTACAACGCCTTACTAAGTTATGATCTCATGAGGAACACTATCCTAGTCGCTTCTCTTATTGATAACAACCTTTGAAACTGTTACTTATCACTAATTACGAATCAAAGTTACTTCTAATATTTGTTACTTAAAATCCCCCCTTCCGAGGGAAATAAATAGCTAACAGCACAAGTAAACACTAATCAACCATAGTCCTACCATATTCCCTGTGGGATCGATCCCAACCTTCGTTGGGTTCTATATTTGAACAGCGACCACTTACGCTTCTAAAAGGAGGTGTAATTTGGGCACATCAATGACTAGATGCGGGTATGGTGTAGTCCAGTCTCAAACTACTCCAAGAATCTCCAATTCATGAAAATACTATCAACACAATAATCTAGGCATCAAAACAAGACTAACAATACCCATATTGCTATAATAATAGTTGGGCCAAAATTCGGGTCAAAAGCATACCTGTGGGCCCTGTGACCCAAAACCTGAAACAAAAGTTACCACGAGGTTCCCAATATTACCAGAAACACATGCTCAAAATTTGAGCGAAGAACGAGAAAGGGAGGGGCCTAAAACAACCCCTAATCCCAAAAACAAAATTAGAATCAAAAAGGAGATTTTACTGAAATTAAAGGTTAGAACTTACAAATAGAAGGCGAGAAATTGATCACGGACCGTAAAATAATTACCTCAACACCTTGGAATAATCCCACACAAAATCTGGGATCTTGAAGCTCAAGAGCAATGGAGAAAATGGATTTTTGGTGAAGAAAATGAATAAGAAGGTATATATACAGACAAGGATTTCTTCATCGCTATCGCGAGAAAAACCCTCGAGATCGTGATGACCAACCTGGCTAACTCATTGCTATCGTGATGGTTAGCCTCGAGATCGCAATGAACAAAGGGTCAAGGCCTTCATTGCTATCACGAGAAAACCCTTCGAGATAGCGATGAACAAAATTTCATCCATACCTGCAACAGAAAACCAGCAGTGCCCAAGACTTCTACGGGGTATCTTGGGCACAATCAAAAACCCGATACTCACAAACCAAATATGCTATTAGAGTGGAAACAATGTTCCAGACTCAACGGAATCGATGAAACTTCCATATGAGGTTGTTTCAGAGGAATTTTGACCCAAGTCAACACTAGCTAAAACCAACCAAACAACCAAAATGAGCATGACTCACCCGGGACCTGAAACAACCACCTACCCAACTCAAACTCGACATTCCAGAGCTAACAGCGCTTACAAAATTCCCATCCGAGGCCGTCTTCTCCAAATGTTGATCAAAGTCAACCAAACAAGCCCAATTGGCCTGAAAACATAGAACGAGAGAGAATTCTAAGTCGAAAAGCTTTCGGATCTCAACCAAAGGTCCCACTAGACCAAAGTCCACGCTCCGAATCTAATGGAACTGTCAGAATTTGATTTCGAGCACAATTACCAAGAATGTTGACCGAAGTCAATGATTTCCAAAATTTAAGCTCTAAAACAAGGGAACAACCATACAGACAAAACAAATGGCCTAGGCACCGAACTACCGATCCCAACAAGCCATAAATGACTTGGGGCTGCTATAGGAAAGCTCTAACAATACAAAGAAGGCAAAAACATGAGAATGACCGGAAGGGTTATTACATCATCCACTACTAAAAGGACTTTCATCCCTGATAGTCAAGAAAGAAGGGAAGAGCAGATGCTTAACACTATGGGTCCAAAGTCCGTACTACTCTCTCGGACAACCCGAGTAGCCTCCTCGACCGGATGGAACCCAACAGAACGAGACCCAAGAAAGCAACCAGGCCTTAACTTCACTCTAGCCTAGCTAGACTCCAACCTTAAACTCCAAACCTCCAAGGATCTTCCAACCCAAACTGAACCTCGAGAATCTCAACCAAAAAGCACCAACCCAACACTAACTAGAGAACCAAGGATATCAACACACAGAACTCGAATCCTTGAAACTACAACCAAGTCCACCAAGAAGCCATCTACCCAAAACTCTAACTCATGAACCCGCTGATCCGCAAAACCCTTTATTCTGACCTTAAACTGTTTGCACCATAATGATGAAGCTTCACACAAGCCACACACTCGAGCCTCTCTCAAAGTATCAATTGACACACCGGAGGTCCATAGTTCCCGTTATACTCAACCACGACCATAGTCACCTTTATACTTAAATTCAACCCAAGCTAAGCTATAGTCTACTATCCTTTGATATCCAAAATACTAACCCCAAGCACATACTCAAAAATTGTGGTAGCTTTACTCCGACCGACCATCAACCAATGGACGAACACTTTTGCTAACACCGACCTTGTTACCTGAACCCATCTGAACCAACCGTCTAAACCAACCATCTGAACTCGACTGAAGCTTGTGCACTAGGGTTGGGATAGGCATGTACGAACACCCTTTGTCAATGGAGAACCTTCTAACTATAGAGCAAACCTAACCTCATTGAATCGTGCCAAGACTGAACCGATTGGAAGCAAAAGAACCAGGGCAACCTGCCCAAATGACCCAAATCACAACCAAGATCCTGCAAGAAGTGTGGTAAGCCTACCAAGAGGTTCGTATCCAACAATTAAGTTCCAAACTCTAAGAAACACTGTTGCTTCTCCAAATACTCAAATGCTATTCAAATTTTAGTTCACCCTGCTAGTCTCATCTCAGGAAGAAGTCCACTGTTCCATGAAGATCAAGTCAGAGCACCTCGTAGGCAAAGGAAAAGGTGCATGTGGTCCAAGGTTGCCATCTAGCTATAGAAATTTGCATAACTCATCAACACCTCTCTTTGGCTCGATTCAATCGCTCTACTGCATCAGCACAGAAAACCACCAACTCTGGAGAATGCAATATACCGAACATGTAGTCCATACTGGCCAAGTCTAACCAACACTGGAATACCACATAAAGACAACCCTTGAAGAAGAAAATAAACAAACTTCCAAATTTCTCGGCAAAAGAAGGTGACCATAAATCTCAAAGTACCATTAGAACCCAAAATAACCTCGCTAGTCTTAACTTGCACAACCTGATCACACACAAGACACCACCATTGATTCTCAAACTTACGCCACCGAATAAGTCCTACCAAGGTAGAATGGACCTCATTCTTGCCAAGAGCACCATCGAGATCTGGAATGTCCAGCACAACCCAATGGTTAGCCAAGGACTGGATGTCCAAGACCAACTACCACTCCAAAACAGAAATAGAGAAGCTAGGTTTCTCGCACCCACTACCTTCCGGTAAAAGGATGCTACAATCAAGGAGAAACTTCCACAATCAATCTGATGTAACCGGATAGCCCAAAATTCTGAAACCCAACTTCAATTGTCAGTCAATGCCTCTGTCAAAACCAATGAGTAGACCTGTACGCTGTAAATGAACACTTAGGTATCGAAGCCAACTAGGCTCTGATGCACGTTGCCCAATCTGTAGATGCTACTGAAACCTTGAACCAATCAAAGAAAAAGCCATTGCAATCTGTATTCGGTCAAATCAAGTCACCATCACACAAGACAGAGCAACTCCCAATTGTCACCTCAGTCAACTACTAAAATGCATAAGCACGAACAAGAATTCACCTCCCTCCTTTTCCACTGAACAAAACCCTTTCTTAGAATATACTGAACCTTACAAACTTCTTCTCAAATAAATCTAGAGCCATTCCCTTATCTCGTACATATATATTGTCAACACTCAATAAGGCAGGAGAAGAATGGTCCAGATGCCCAAATCACCCAAAATACTACGAATACAACTCAACTACGAGGCTACGGTTAACACTAGCCAAAATGCCCTAGTCGAAGCTCAACCACAATATCACAATCAAAAGCTCAACCAGAGAACTACGACCGAAATTCATTCCAACTAGAACTGGGGAAAAATAATAAGACAATCCAACCGAACAAGAAACTGAAGAAGACTATGGAAACAACCCATATACCCGCCAACCTCCTAAATCAACCAAACAAAGAGGGTAGACTCTAATCACCTGAGGAAAGAAAACCAAACCATACTCGCTAGCATAACCAACACCTCTCAACTCAAGACAGGAGCTCAAACTCTGGCACAACCACCGGTAACACAAAACTAACGCAAGGACTTCTAGCAAACGCTAGATAACAGCCTAGGCAACAACCATCTAGGACCGCTTAGAAATGGGAGACTCAACACAAGTCTAGAACCATAATGAGCTGGAAACAAAACCAACCAGAAAAGAGACTAACAAGACCTACCCACGAGCCACAACTCCGGGTAAACACCACTCAAGAACAACTCACCCCATCTACTACTAAAGAATAATCTACCAAGAAAAATACATGCAAAAACACTATAACTCAAGTAGAAAAAATACTAAACAAGGAAAAGCAGGATAGGCACATAAGCAAATATATGGAAAAAAAGGATAGAATCACAATGCGAGCAATACTATCACTAACCAAAGGTAACAAAATCCTTACCTGGAGCAGTGATATCAGGAACCTCTACCTCTGGCCCACCAAGAAAGGCATCAGACTGATGGGATCCAGCTCTGGACTGGGTAGTTAAAGCTGAAGGCTCAACCATCCCACACCGGGGATAATCTCTAATATAGTGACCAACCGCTCCACAAGCATAGCAACCCAAGGAAGCCTTGCCCTGACATACAATACATGTTGACTCTGGACGTATACCTGACCCACCTGGCTGAAAGCCACCTCTAACCATCTGGGGACCACCCCTACAACCCTTTAAACTATCTCTCCCTGCTTGAAGACCACCCCTACAACCCTGCATTCCACCTCTAGTCGGTGGTACTGGAGCCCTGAGAGATAACACTTACTGACCCTGTTGACTAGAAGGTGGGATAGTGGGACAATCCCTAGAAAAGTGACCATGCTCACCGTACTGGAACTAAATCCTAATGGATACATACGGGCGAGAAGATCTCACTGAACCTGACTGACCACCATGGCCTATACAACCTGAAAGAAAACCTTGAAGAATCTGACTCGTACCATTTCCACTAAGCTCAACATGTCCTGAGCAACCATCATCTGGAACCTGTGGAGCAACCAAAATTGTCCTGGTAGATAAGAAGTAATGGAACCTATCTCTGGTGGAGAATCCCCTACCTCGAGTCAGAGAACCTCGAGAACTATCCTGATTATGATGCTTCTTACTACTACCTCCATATGCTTCACGACATAAACCCTCAACAGCCCAAGCATGGTCAACTACCTGAAGAAAGGTCATCCCAACTATAACCAAATGCTCGGTAGCCAAATGGAGCGGTGAAATCAAACCTCCAACAAAGCTCTGAACCCTATCAAACTCTGAAGGCACAGTCCTGGCAGTACGCCTAACCATCTCGTGAAATCTCACCTTATAGTACAACACTGACATACAACCCTGTTGAAGAACTAGAAGCTCAACCCTAACTGAAGCACCACTCAAAGAACTCAGTACTAAAATACCCATCGGAGGACTCAAAGTCCTAGCCATGGTGCCTTGAATAACTGGAGTAGCATGAAACTCTATCAGAGGCTAGGCTGGCCCCACACCTCCTATCTGATGCAATCTGTTCTAACTCTAAAGTCCTGGCACTGATGAAATTTCTGAAGCAATAGGCACTGAAGCCTCGACATCACCCGATGTCATACTCACCTTAGGCATTTGAGAAGGAATGAAACAATCAAAGTTTAGAAGTCAATAGAGCCAGGAATGCACGATAAGGAGACAAGAAGATGGACATTTTCCTAATAATGCCCTGTAGCCTCCTGCAGATAGGATACATACGTTATCGTATCAATCTGCGAGACTCTACTTAGACACTTGCTTCTGTACCACAACACCGGTGAACCTAGAGCTCTGATACCAAGCTGTCACGACCTGATTTCTCAGGTTATGATGGCACCTACAATCCCCCCAGTAGGCAAACCAATTTTTGTATCCCGAAACAGTTAGTAATAGGCTACTACCCAACCACTATGCACCATAAGCAGAAATAAGTGGAAGTAGAATATAAAGATAGAACAAGACGGAAGCAACAGCCTGAAATATATATATACATAAAGAAACTACACCAACCCCAGACTTGGTATCGATAGTACAAAAACTACTAATAGAATACAAATGCTAGAAGTAACAAAATAGACTACAGAACTGTCTCTGAATACATAAAGAGTAATAGTACAAAAGATGAGATATGGTCAAGCCCCAATCGTCAGGCTCTCACCCTAGTCTCAAATATCCAGAAGTTGCACGAGTCTCCACGAGATCAATAACGAAAGCTCACACTACTATCTGTACCAAAAAGATACAGAAGTGTAGTATGAGCACCAATTGCTAAGCAATGGGTACCTAGTAGGCATCATCGGCCGACTGAGCGCATATAAAATATAAAAGCAGTAATAAGCAGATAACAAGGAAATAGTCACAGAGGCAAAGAAGAAGCACAAGGAAACTAGCACAAAGAGTAATCAATCAAGAGTTACAAGTATAGCATGCTAGCACAGAAGATATACATACTCAGAAACATAGGTGAAAGAAGGAAGAAGGTTGCACCTGGGATCTTTGCAACAACAGTACATATAAAAAGAGAGTTTAAAGAGACATGTGGTATACCGGTAACCTCAAGTAAAAGGAAAAGAAGGAAAGCAATTTAACATACTCAAAAAGGGATCAATATACTTAAGGAAATCATGCTACAAATCCAACTTCATGATAATCATAGACAAAGATCAACCTCACAAGTACAACCTTTGGATGGAATAACTAATCCACAATAACCGATATCTAATACTCAAAATCATGATAAGAATAGAACTAGAAACCCACAACAGCTCAGGAGACCACACAATAGTACCCCAATGATACATGACTTACTAACCCCTCAATAATCAAAGTCCAACAACCAGAGCCTCAATAGGCTAGGAACCACTAATCCACCAAGAACCGAGTGTGATAACAAGCTAAAAAAAGTGACAAGAGTAATATAATATTCCTACAGTCCCAACGGCCGCCCATACAATTGAGAAACACAATCAAGTGAAAACAAACCCTCCGGCCGCCCATACATCCATAGCGTACACTGAGCACACAGCAAACAAGGGTGGAGTTAGAACACAATATGCATGATGATGTATGATGAATCAGATGTGATAGTAACCCTATATGTTACCCACTCCGGTACCTATAAGGCCCAATAGAGGCAGGACCCATGGAAGGACTCTACTCGTGTACCTCTAATCCGTTATACACCCCTCCTTCTGGCGCATGCGTTGGCCCGTAGATGGTATCCCAGGAATGATAGGTCCATGGGGGTCTACTTGTAGACCACATATAAAACCGCACAAATCTCAAATAGTAGCTCAATACTTGGAACCTTGTAGTACATGCCCGGAATTGAACCGGGTCTAAAACAGTAGTAGTAATCTCAAAAGACCCTCACAAAGGGTTCCCAAAGTATGATCGGGTCTAAATCAGTGATCAATGTCTCAATAACCCTTTAAATGGTGCCCGGAGCATATCCGGGTCTAAAACCATCATAAATTATGTCTAGCGCTCTGGCATAGCCGAGTCTAGTATTAGTAACAAAACCAGTGAGAAAATCATAATAGTACCTCTTTATTTCAAAAAAATCCACCAGTCAGTCCTAAATCTTGTTTTATCATCATTTATACTGAAAATGAGCCCTCGAGGCCATGCAAAGTTTAGAAAGCTGGTGATAGTAGGCCCGAAGCCAAAATAGTAGTAAAACATGCAGAAAATCCCTTTTCATGAATGATATGCTCGTAAATAATAGATTAGCCCAAGATGGCTCACAAACATTCCTATCGTCCCTGCACAGGCACAAACAGCTCTACAGCATAAATAGCCAGCTTAAAGTAAGGTCGCCTTCCGGGGACATTCCCAAATATCTCACCATCTATGGTCCAGAGTCATAAACAGAGGCCACGCGAGGCCACAAGGGTGAAATAGCAATGCTACACGAATTTTACAATCAATGTATAAAATAAACAAACAGAAAGGCGGATAAGGTTTTGGGTACCAACTTATAACAACCCACCCAAGGATATTAATTAGTGCAGTTATAGTCTATATATGCAGAGTCTAGATAGGGGAAACCATAACCTACCTATCGTCCAACGATTAGCTGCGGGAATGGCGTAGTCTAGGCTCAAACTGCTCCGAGAAGATCCAATTCATGAAAACACTATCAACACAATAATCTAGGCATCAAAACAATACTAACGATACCCATATTGCAATAATAATAGTCGGGTCAAAATTCAGGTCAAAAGCAGGCTTGTAATCCCCGCGACCTGAAATAGGAAATAAAAGTTACCACGAGGTTCCCAATGCTTCCAGCAACGCATGCTCAAAATTTGAGTGAAGAACGAGCTAGGAAGGGGCCTAAAACAGCCCCTAATCCCAAGAACAAAATTAGAATCAAAAAGGACATTTTACGGAAATTAAAGGTTAGAACTTACGAATAGAAGGCGAGAAATTGATCATGGACCGTAAAATAATCACCTCAAAGCCTTGGAATAATCCCACACAAAATCTGGGAGCTTGTAGCTCAAGAGAAATAGAGAAAATGGATTTTTGGTGAAGAAAATGAAGGAGAAGATATATATACAGACAAGGATTTCTTCATCGCAATCGCGAGAAAAACCCTCGAGATCGCGATGACCAAATTGGCTAACTCATCGCTATCGTGATGGTTAGCCTCGAGATCGCAATGAACAAAGGGTCAGGGCCTTCATCGCTATCGCGAGAAAACCCTTCGAGATTGCGATGAACAAAGGGGCAGGACCTTCATGGCTATCGTGAGAAAACCCTTCGAGATAGCAATGAACAACAAGTCAGACCTTCGCTATCGCGATGGTCTACCTTCGAGATCGCGATGAACAAAATTTTGGCCATACCAGCAATAGAAAATTAGCAGTGCCCAAGACATCTATGGGGTATTCCAGGCACAATCGGAACCCGATACTCACAAACCAAATATGCTATTAGAGTGAAAACAATGTTCCGGACTCAAAAGAATTGATGAAACTTCCATACGAGGTCATTTAGGAGGAATGTTGACCCAAGTCAACACTAGCTAAAACCAACCGAACACTCAAAATGAGCACGAATCACCCGAGACATGAACCAACCACCTAGCCAACTTAAACTCGACATTCCAGAGCTAACAGCGTTGACGAAATTCCCATCAGAGGCCGCCTTCTCCAAATGTTGACCAAAGTCAACCAAACAAGCCCAACTGGCCTGAAAACATAGAATGAGAGAGAATTCTAAGTGAAAAAGCTTTCAGATCCCGACCAAAGGTCCCACTAGACCAAATCCATGCTCCAGAGCTAACAGAACTATCATAAATTCGATTCCAAGCACGATTACCTAGAATGTTGACCAAAGTCAACAACTTCCAAAGATGAAGCTCTAAAATAAGGGAACGGCCATAACGACCAAACAAATGGCCCAAGCACCAAACTACCAGTCCCAACAAGCCATAAATGACTTGGGGCCACTATATGCAAGCTCTAACAATACAAATAAGTTAAAAACACAAGAATGATTGGAAGGGTCATTAAATAAAATCAATAAATGAATATTTTTGCCAGAGTTATGAAAAGGTTTTGAAACCTTAGTTTTTGAAATCGATCGTAACAGCAGAAGGCAATTCTAACTCATATGCCACCTCCCCAATGCTACAAAGGATCTCAAACTGCCCAATGAACCTAGGTCTAAGCTTGTCCTTCCTCCCGAATATCATCACGCCCTACATGGGAGACACCCAAAGGAACACTCAGTCACCAACCATAAACTCTAAGTCTCGAACCCTTCGGTCAGCATAGCTCTGCTGCCTACTCTAGGCAGTATGAAGTCTCTCCTGAATAGCCCAAACTCTATCCATAGAATCACGTAGCAAGTGAATACCCCATGGTCTAACCTTAAAGGCATCAAACTAAATCACCTGAAACCTGCACTGCCTACCATATAATGCCTCCAACGGAGCTATCTGCATACTAGAGTGATAGCTATTTTTATACGTGAATTTTGTCAAGGCAAAGAACTGGTCCCACTGACCTCTGAAATCAATAACAAAGGCTCACAACATATCCTCCAGAACCTGAATAGTACACACTGACTGACCATCAGTCAGTGGGTGAAAAGCAGTGCTAAGCTCAACTCGGGTACCTAACTCTCTCCTAGTAGACCTCCAGAAACACAAAGTAAAATGAGTACCATGGTCATAAATGACAGAAACAGGCACCCCATGCAAATAGACAATCTCACGGATGTAGATCTGAGACAACCTCTCTGAACTGTAGGAAGTCTAAACCGAAAAAAGGTGAGAAGACTTTTTCAACCTATCCATGATCACCTAAATAGAATCAAACCTCTGCTAACTACATGGCAAGCCTTCCATGAAGTCCATAGCTACCCGCTCCTATTTCCACTCAGGAATTGGTAGCCTCTAGGTCAAATAACCTAGTCTCTAGTGCTCGTATGCACCTGCTGACAGTTCAAGCACCTAGACACAAAATCTCAGATGTCTTGTTTTATCCCACACAACCAGTAGTGATGTCTTAAGTCACGATATATCTTAGCTACCCTGAGATGAATGGAACACCTAGAATAATGAGCCTCCTCCAAGATTAACCTGACCAAATCACCAACTCTAGGAACATAGATACGACCCTCAATCCTCAGAGCACCCTCCAAATCTAAGGTCTCCTTCCTAGCCTCGCCACTCAACATCTTATCACGAATGATCCTCAACCTTGCAGTATCAAACGGTTGTTCCTGAATCTGCTCTAACAACGATAACCTAGCCTGAACCCAAGAAAAAATATGGCCCAGCTCAGAAATGTCAAGTCTAACCAACCTGTTAGCCAAGGACTGGATATTTGAAGCTAAAGGTCACTCCTTCACTGCCAAGAATGACAAGCTACCCATACTCACCGCCTTCCAGCTCAAGGCATCCGCTATTATGTTTGCCTTACCCGGGTGATAGAGAATAGAGATATAATAGTTCTTCAATAACTCCAACCACTTGTGCTGCCTCAAACTTAGATCCTCTTGGCTGAAGATGTACTGAGGACTATAATGGTCAGTGAAGATCTCAGAATGCACGCCATATAGATAATGCCTTCGAATCTTTGATGCAAAGACTACCGCTGCTAACTCTAAGTTGTGGGTGGGGTAGTTCCTCTCGTGAACCTTCAACTATCTGGAGGCATAAGCAATCACTTGGCCCTGCTGCATCAATACATAACCCAAACCAACTCTAGAAGCATCACAGTAAACATTAAGCCCCTGGCCCTCAACCGAAAGAGTAAGAATCAGAGCTAAAGTCAATAAGGCATTATACTTCAAAAAGCTTGCCTCGCACTCATCAGACCACTAGAAAGGGATATTTTTCTGAGTCAATTTAGTTAAAGGCACCACTATAGAAGAAAACCCCTCCATAAACCATTTGTAGTAACCTGCTAACCCGATAAAACTATGAACTTCGATAGGAGAAGTAGGCCTAGACCAATCACGAACTGCCGCAACCTTCATCGGATCTACCATAATCCCATCCTTGGACACCACATTCCCCAAGAAAACCACAGACTCAAGACAAAGCTCAAACTTAGTGAATTTGGCATATAATTGCTGATCTCGCAAGGTCTGAAGCACAACTTTCAAATGTTGCTCATGTTCCTCCCTACTCCTCGAGTAAACTAGAATGTCATCGATAAACACTATAACAAAGGAATCTAGGTAGGCTCTGAACACATGGTTCATAAACTCCATAAATGCTGCTAGGGCATTGGTCAACCCAAAAGACATGACTAGGAACTCATAATGGCCGTATTGAGTCCTAAATGCAGTCTTTGGGATGTCCACAGCCCTGATCCTCAACTGAAGATAACCCAATCTCAAATCAACCTTAGAGAACATCTTTGCACCCTTTAGCTGGTCAAACATATCCTTAATACACAACACTAGATACATGTTCTTGATGGTCACCTTATTCAGCTGTTTGTAGTCAATACACATACGCATGGAACCATCTTTCTTAGTCACAAACAGAATAGGAGAACCTTATAGAGACACACTAGGCCCACCAAATCCCCTACTCAGAAGATCCTGGAGCTTCTCATAACTCGATTGGTTCCATCTTATATAGCAAAATAGAAATGGGCTGAGTGTCTGGCTCAACATTAATACCAAAGTCGATATCACGATCATGAGAAAGACCCAATAGATTAGAGGGAAAAATATCTGAATACTCACAAACCACAGGAATAGACTCAAGTGAAGGTGTGGTGGCACTAGTATTATGGACGTTAGCAAGATAAGCCAAGCACCCCTTTCAAACCAACCATTGGGAGCTCAGGAAAGATATAAATCCCCTCGACATATGGCTATTAACACCTTTCAATACAATAGGAGGGATACCATGCATCCGAAGAGTAATAGCCTTGGTGAAACAATCCAAGACCGCATAGTAGGGAGATAGCCAATCCATGCCCATGATAACATCAAAATCAACCATATCTAACACAGCCAAGTCTATCCACGTGTCATGTCCCAGAATAGTCACCACACAAGCCCAATATATATGATCCACTACTAAGAAATCTCTTTCTAGGGTAGCTATATGCATAGGCACAAGAAATAACTCACAAGTAGACTCTAGATGAGTAGCAAAATAAGCAGATACATACAAAAATATAGACTCCGAATCAAATAATACAGAAGCTGACTGGTGACAAATGAAGATCATATATGTGATGATATCATCTAAAGCCTCAGCCTCTGGCTGGCTTAAAAATTCATACATGTGGCTCCGACCACCACGACCATCTCGAGTACCCTAGGGACCAACCCTACTACCCTACGCATCACCACTGGCAGGTGGCACTAGATCCCTGGGGCCTGAACCTGCTAACCTAGTTGACTCTACTGACCCTGTCACCCAAACTAATGAACCAAGGAATAATCCCTAGAATAATGACCCAGCACACCACACTCATAACAACCTCGACTAGCTTCACCCTACTACGACAACTAGTTGAACCAGAATGGCCACCACGACATGAATGCATGGAGTGAGCACCTTGTGAAGTCTGAACTAAGTTCTTGCTACCCTAACCACTCTGACCCTTTGTAATCTATAGTGCCGCCTGAACAGGCTGGCTAGGCTAGAAACACTATGGATGACCTCTACCGGAGAACCCTCTACCATAGAACAAGGGACCACTTTAACCACCCTGGTGATGAGGCCTCTTATTACTACCCCTGCGAGCCTCGTGAAGTATACTCTCGATAATGCAGGCATGATCAAAAACATCCAAGAACGAATGGACCATGGGTACCATACTTTCAGTGGCTAGATAAAGATGTAGGGTCAACTCTCTGCCAAAGTAACGTGGCCTCTCGTGCTCGGTGAGTAGAATCATAGTGACATGCCTAGCCAACTCATGGAAATGAACCTCATACTCAGAAACAGTTATAGAGCCCTACTCTAACCTGGTGAACTTATACCTAAGCCACTCTCTCAAACTAAATGATATATACTTCTCTAAGAAGGCCTCGGAGAACTGAGCCCAAGTCATCGAAGGTGACCCAGCTATCTTTCAAATAATATAATCCCTCCACCACTACTTTGCTGCACCATCTAGTTGAAACATGGTGTAATCTGCTCCATGTGACTCAACCAAGCTGAGGTTATGTAACCTCTTATGGCAACTGACTAGAAACTCATAAGCATCCTCCCTCAGAGCACCAGAAAACCTCAGAGGACCCAGTCGAATGAACATACCCAGCATCTTCTGATCCTCAGAAGACATAACTGTCCTAGATGGAATAGGCAGAGCAACCAATGGAATAGGAAACACCTCTACTCAGGAAGCTGCAGTAGCAGGCTGCACTCCTGAACATTGTTCCACTGCCTGGGCTGAAGTTTGTGCCTCGTCTCTAACCTGTGAACCGATCGTAGTATCTGTAAAAGCCCCAGTTTATGATATACCCTCCAGAAACCTAAGAATATGGACCAAGGTATCCTACAAGATTGGTGTAGTCATAAAACCTACCGAATACTGGGTTAGCCCCATGCCTTCTGGGTCATACTAAATCTCGTCTACCTCTATATCTGGCTCCAATGATGGTACCTTATCCTAGGCCCGCACTGGCACTGCAACACATACCCTACCTCTACCTCTAGGTCAACCTCTGCTCCGTCCCTAGTTAGGGTTCTAACTGCAGGCGCAGGGGCCTCATCCTCACCTGCTGCTGATCTCATCCAAACCATATGAGAAAGAGTGAAACAAAAGATATTTTAGAAGCTTATAAGGTTGAGGACGCATGATAAGGAATCAATCAAGATGGAAACTTTCCTAAGAATGCCCTATAGCCTCCTGCAGATAGGATACAGATGTCATCATACCAATCCATGAGACTCTACTAGGCATTTGTTCTTGTAATGGTAAGACCAGTGAACCTAAAGCTTTGATACCATTCTATTATGACCCAAAGTCGGGTCATGATGATACCTACTATAACCCCCAGCCGGCAAGCCAAACCCAAGAGAATGGAAATACAATTAAACATTTAAGTAGGTAAAGTGAAAGAAAGACAATAATAAGATGAGGGCCAACAATATAGATATATACCTAATAGTACAAAATAAACAAAAAGGTCCTAAAGAGACCAAGAAAGACGAAATATATACAAGAACCAAACCCCGACCTGATGTCACTAGTACAAGAGCTTCTAAATACAGAAATAGTGTTATACAAGATGTAACTGTCTACCAAAATACAAAATATAGATAGTATGAGTAGGGAGAAAGTAGTAAATCTCTAGATGTAGGGAGCTCACCACGATTCGAACAGCAGGTGGACTCGAACAAATGAATGATCAATGAAGGTAGCTCGTACTAGGGCTGCATTAGAAAAAGATGTAGAAATATAGTATGAGTAACAAAACACATAGTACTTAGTAGGCATCATAGGCCAATCGAGCTCAGAAGATAACACTACTAAAAATAGCTCAAAAAGAGACGGACAAAAAAGCGACGGACAACATCGTTCTAAAAAAGCGACGGCAAAAGCGACGTTGTCTATCGCTTTTCTCCTTTTTTTAATTTATATTTATTTTTTTGCAAAAGCGATGGATAGAGTCGCTTTTTCCATCTCTTTTTTTTTGTAGATTTTTTCACCAATATTATTTACATATAATTTATATTTATTTTTTAATAAAAGCGACAAACAACATCACAATTATTAAAAATAATTTAAAAAATAATTTTAAAATAACAACGATGTCCGTCGCTTTTACAAAAAAATTTAATTTATTAATATATAAATAACAATAATATCTTAAAAATTAATATAAAATTTAATTTTTTTTAAATTGCGACGGACAATGTAGTTTTTGTTTGTCGCTTTTTAGTCAATATCCAGTCAAACTTTAAATGAAAAAAGCAACGGACAAAAATGACGTTGTCCGTCTCTTTTTTTAATTTAACATACTCAGATTGGTTCTCTCTTCCTCACATCTCTCTGGTAATTTTTCCTCCTCCGTAGCTTGTTGCCGCCGCCGCCATTGTTAAAGTCCATCGCCGTTGTGCCTTCCTCCTCCTCCTCCTCCTCCACCAGTCTATTGTTGCCATCACCTTGTTGAATAGTAAAAATTAGGGTTAGTTTTTTATTTTTAATCTTAAATTAATCATAGTCTTGGTTGAATATTATTTATTTTAGGTTGAATATTGTTAGGTTTGGGTGGAATTATATTGCTAGTTTTCTTGAAATTCTTGATGTTAGAGTTAATTTATTGAATGTTAGTGTTAAATTTCTTGAATGTTAGGGCTAGAGTTTCTTGAATGTTAGTGAAAAATTGATATGTGAACTTTAATTTAGGTGTTCTGGTATGAACCTTAATTAGTTTATGCTTGGTTGAATATTGTTAGTTTTGGGTTGAATATTGTTAGTTTTGGATTGAATATTGTTAGTTTTGGATTGATTATTGTTAGTTTTGGGTTGAATATTGTTAGTTTTGGGTTGAATTATATTGTTAGTTTTCTTGAAATTATTGAATGTTAGGGTTAGAATTTCTTGAATGTTAGTGAAAAATTGATATGTGAACTTTAGTTTAGGTGTTTAGGTTATGAACCTTAATTAGTTTAGGTTAATATATATATATGATTGCTATCAGTTTGTGAACCTAATTAGTTTTGGTTATGAACCTTATATTGTTAGTTTTAGGTTATAATCTTGAATTAGATTTCAACTTTAGGTGTTAGTGTTAGTTTTCAACTTTAGGTTGTTGAATTAGGTTCTTGAATTTGATAGTGAATTTGAAAATTTTAAATTAGTTTATATTGTTGATTTATAATCTTGAATTAGTTTTCAACTTTAGGTTGTTGAATTAGGTTCTTGAATTTGATAGTGAATTTGAAAATTTTAAATTAGTTTATATTGTTGGGTTATAATCTTGTGTTAGTTTTCAACTTTAGGTTGTTGAATTAGGTTCCTGAATTTGATGGTGAATTTAAAAAATTTGAATTAGTTTATATTGTTGGGTCCTTGAAGGTAAGTCTTTTTAAGTTAAATTTTTTAAAATTAAGTTTTTTTAAGTTAAGTTTGTTAGTTTATATAGTTAGTTTTGGGTTATAATCTTGAAATAATAGTTTTCAACTTTAGGTTCTTTTTTTAACTTGAATTATATAGGTTCTTGAATTAGGTACTTGAAGTTGGAATTAAGTTCTTGAATTTCATTATAACTTGAATTTGGAATTAGGTTCTTGAATTAGTTTTCGGTTTTGAGTTATAATCTTGAATTAGTTTTCAACTTTAGGTTCTTGATTTAGGTCCTTGAAGGTAAGTCTTTTTGAGTTAAGTTTTTTTAAGTTAAGTTTGTTAGTTTATATTGTTAGTTTTTTGGGTTATAATCTTGAAATATTAGTTTTCAACTTTAGATTTTTTTTTGAACTTGAATTATATAGGTTCTTGAATTGGAATTATGTACTTGAATTAGGTTCTTGAATTAGTTTTGAGTTTTGAGTTATAATCTTGAATTAGTTTTCAATTTTAGGTTCTTGATTAGGTCCTTGACGGTAAGTCTTTTTGAGTTAAGTTTTTTTAAGTTAAGTTTGTTAGTTTATATTGTTAGTTTTGGGTTATAATCTTGAAATATTAGTTTTCAACTTTAGGTTCTTTTTTGAACTTGAATTATATAGGTTCTTGAATTAGGTACTTGAATTTGAAATTAAGTTCTTCAATTTCATTATAACTTGAATTTGGAATTAGGTACTTGAATTTGATTATAACTTGAATTTGAAAACTTTGAATTCTTAATGCTTGCTATTAGTTTTCACTTTAGGTTAGTGTTAGTTTTGAAGGTTTAATTGATTGTTGTATGAATCTTAGTTTTTGATTAATGTTTAATTATCTTTTTGCTATTAGTTTTGAATTTAGGTAATGTTTAATTTTTTAAGCTATTAGTTATCAATTTAGGTTAGTGTTAGTTTATTACATTAATATGAGTTTGTGAACCTTGAATAGCTTGCTAGTTTAGGTTAGTCTTTGTGAACCTTAGTTTAGGTTAGTCTTGTGAACCTTAGTTTAGGTTAGAATCTTGACTTAGTTTTCAACTTTAAGTTAGGTTAGTGTTAGTTTTGGATTAGGTTCTTGAATTTGGAAATTTTGAATTAGTTTTGGGTTATGCATACAGATGTCATCAGGTGATGGTGATCGAGGTCATCCTAGTAAGAGTACTAGCAAGTCTAGTAAGCCTAGGAAGAGCTCTAGGAGGCCTATAGAGCTTGACGATATTCTAGTCCGTCTTTCATCTTCACCACAGATTCACTCTTCTCCACCAGTGCCTATCCCCTATGGCACTGGATATCCCGCAGATTATCATGGTCTTAGACCCACTACTTCTCATCATCAAACTTTCATGCCTACACCCACTATGCCTCTGCCACATGTCAACAGGAATCTGGTACTCCATCCCCACATGATTCTTCTTCCCCCCACATATCAGGCTTGCGACTTAGAGATACCAGCTCTGAGTCTGACACACAGAAACATACTCCCCCATTGATTCAGTGTTATACACTTTTGCCATTACCTGCATCAGCACTTTCTGAGGAGCAAGAGGAGGTGGATCTGAGACCCGGCGAGAAGTACGCCATTGGTAGAGTCATGATTCAGCCTGATGGATCATCGTAAGTTTTTTTCTAAATTGATAAGTTTGTTTTATTTTTTCATCTTAATTATTTTTTTATGACTTTACATGCTTATTATGTTCTTTACAGGTGGTATCCCGAAAGATCCCAAGCGTGCTCAAAGGAGGCAGTTAGGAGGCTTTATCAAGAACCTTGGCACTCCTGGCAGAAAATTCCAGAAGCGATCAAACAGGCCATGTTTGATGAGTTTAAGGTATATACATATATATATATATATATATATTAACTTTTCATAATATACATATATATATATATATATATATATCATCTAACACTAGTTATTTGTCTCTTTCAGACAATGTGTACTTAGAAGAGAAAGTACAATAAGATCATTTTTACTACTTTCAAGAGAAAGACCGGTGCCAGGCTGTCCCAGTGGCTTAAAAGAGTTCGGGATACTAAAAAGTGTGGATCTTGGCTTCTTCCTCATCTTCATGAGCATCTTAAAGAATATTAGAATTCGAAAGAGTTCAGAGCATTGTTTGAACAAGCCAAGAAAGCCAGAAGCAGTGTCAAAGGTGGATCGTTGCACACTGTGGGTGCAAAGAGTGTAGCAGACATTGAAAGGAAAATGGTAAGTAATAATATTAATCTTTTAACTTATATGTTTATATAAACTTGATTAAATAATATTAATTACTTGATTATGTTAAATTTTATTTTGTTTGTAGGAGAAGGAATTGGGGCTCCCTAAGACTCAGTCTGAGCTCTTTTGGATAGGTCACATAAGAGAGAGAAAAAATGCTTCAGATCCGGATGTATGGGTTGAGCAGAGGGCTCAAGACGACTATGTATGTTTTAAATTTTAGATATAATTAAAGTACTAACATATATATATCTCTATTTATTATGTATATATTATAATTTTTATTTTTTTATATGCAGGATGAATTTGGACGTGTCTTGTTTGAGTACAATCAGACTCAACAAGGTCAGAGCTTGCCGACCCAGCCTACAAAGGAGGAAGCCACTCAAATGTGGAGCAAAAAAATGGCAGGGGGAGACAAAAGGGGAGAGTCTATGGTCTAGGCTCTAGGAATGATGTGCGATGCATCCAGTCAGGACTGGCATTATTGGATCCTCGCGCAAGAATGAGGTGGTTGATGGTGTTCAGCCTGCACATATGTCATAGAAGATCGCACAACTTACTCAAGCCTTGGCAGAATCCGAGAGAAAATAGACTGAGATCGATAAATATATGTACATGACCATCGAGTCTCTTAAAGAACAAGTATATTCCTTGATTGGTCATCGTTGACATAGTACAAATCATACTCCTTCCTTCTCGTCAACCAAGTGAGGATGTGACTGAGCATAGTGATAATGAGAAGGAGTACACGGATACTACCCCCCATTAGGATTGACTTATTTAGTTCGTTTCCTTATATTTTTTGACATTTTGACACTTTGACATTTTTTTCAAGTTATTCAATACTTTTTAGGTCCTTGTCACGCTCTCAGCCTGCCCCCTGGACGTAACATGGAACCCAAGATCACAAGTGATCTCAAGATAACCCTCTGGCACTAGCATGACTTAAAAACTGAATAAAACATAATAAAGGAAGCTTAACTGAAGTAATGAGCAACTCCATCTGCTATATAAATAAGAATCTAAGAATGACAATCTGAATACAACTGAACATCTGACTCTATGTCTGAAAGCCTCTACTACTGGAGAGTTGCTGGGACAAGCCCACAGCTAACTCTAAATACTAAAATACTGAATACACAATCTAAATACTGAAATGAAACTAAACTCCAAGTCCTCGAAGGAGAAGGACTCACCAAGATAACTGGATGTGTTTCTGATCTAATAGCCACGGACTGGGGAGCGGGCTACAGAATCTACATCATAATAGGATGCAGCATAAAGAAGTATGTCGTCAGTACTATGGAATGTACTGAGTAAGTGAGATATGCATATGTCATGATAAAATATACTTGAATGCATGCTTAAAACTGAGTTCATGCATAAATAGAAGAAATCATAAGTAAATATCAAAAATTGAACATAAGTCATAAAACAATAAGCCAGCTTCAAAATGGAATATCATATAACTTAAAATCTTGAAAACGTTCATATGGGAGTTTCTCTTAACTGACATTAAACCATGATGATCTACATGGAGTCCAGTGTCATGCACCTACACTGAAAAAGGTTGTCATAATCGGCCAAGGTTAGAACCATGTAAATAGGATCCTGTCATGAGCCACGAAGGGTAACCTACGCTGGCAACGTAGTTTTGGACTTAGGTTATCTGAACCCTCATCGCTCGGTGCTAAATACTACTCCCAAAACATATCATAAATCTCACATACATGTGACATATCTAGATTCCAATTCTTGTTCATAATCATAATCATATTGGCAACCCGGATCATCATACGACTCACAAACCTTGGTTTTGAAAATAGTTCATAAGCATTAATAGAATATCGGGATGTCATATGAGTCATGAATATACTATTGTGAGCCTAAGTTCCATGTCATGTCATAAATCATATGCTAAAAATCATGTATTTGAAAATGTTCCTTGTTCATCGTGCTTGTAGCAAAATCACGTAGAACTTGCTCAAAACATGCATAGCTTTTATAGATTTTTAAAAAAATGTGGTTTTTGATTGAAAATATA
The DNA here is from genome assembly GCA_003996215.1 of Jaltomata sinuosa. Taxonomy (NCBI): domain Eukaryota; kingdom Viridiplantae; phylum Streptophyta; class Magnoliopsida; order Solanales; family Solanaceae; genus Jaltomata; species Jaltomata sinuosa. The sequence goes on along the minus strand of QJPP01000740.1, from coordinate 14,506 downwards.
CAATCCCACGGATTATCGTGGCTCCCACGGGTCATCGTACCCAATCGTCAGCCTCATGGGGGCCAATAGCCTCATTGTACAGTTCCCACGCCCAGCCACCACGCGCTGTCGTGGTCACCACGAGCATCGGGACGCCCATCGAAGGTTCCCACGCTCGTCGGCCAGCCCGTTGGATTTTGACAACTGACAGTATTTAAGTAAAATGCCCATAACGTTTTACTCCATATAGGGATTAACAAGCGGTCGGTGGCGTTATAAAGAATATTCAAATACCTTTAATTTGGTAGGTACTAGGTCACCTAACTATTTATATTCTAGGATATATAATGTTTGAAGTTTACCTTAGTAAGAACTTACATGAGAGCTAGATCGATAGAAAGGCTTTCAACTTAACTTTGAGCTAGGGGTCCTTTATGACTTCAATTCATATCTAGTACACCTTCAAAACTTAGGAATTGATCTTAATACTTGGATATAAAGAAAATTTATCTAGTTTGGGTCTAACAATGCATGAAGAATGGTTCAGATCTTGGTTTAGAATTTCTGAGGTGTTGCAATATCTCCCCCTTGGGATCATTCATCCTCGAATAAAGACTACTAAGTTGAGATTGGAGGGGGAAAGGGTTTCAATCCTATCAACGGAGTTCTAATAGCTGAAGTATTTCATGATAGACAATTTTTGACTGAAATATAAACTGAGATGGATTCATGGAACATGTATGCATTCTTAGAGCATAAGCATAACTGATGGGACATGAAACTGAATATCTAACATGATAACTGGTCTGGTTTAAGAGTAGGTACTCAGCTAAAACTCGTAGGGAACGAAAACATTTTTAGGGATCATAGTCAACTGAATGAAACATCAAACTGAGAGGAGTAGCTATACACAAAAAAACTATTCTCTTCTAAATTGAACTTACTACCATGGACTTAGCTGAACGTAGGGTCTTCTGGCCTTAGGAATGATTATCGGAAGGTCTGAACGGATATGATATGAGCACTCTGTGCGAGGAGTAAGAACAAAACTATTCTCACCTAAACAACACAGTTGATAGCCTTTAAGCTTAAGAACACCTTTTTAACTACACTAACTTCCCTAAATAGCACACCTACCATCTCTAACTAAAATTATCACCAGCGGACATATAGATACTAAGGTCTGATTCTGACTACCTACTTCAACCATGTTCAAGACTATCTCGACTAAATCTCTTGCACCCAGAATATCTCCAGAGAATAGTATTCCTTCTTATCACAGCAACCACTAACCTTGAGCTCCTAATCAAAGCATCACTAGTCGTTCAAAGCAAAGCCCACGTGTATTTCATCACTATATTCAAGCTTATAACTATGGTCACCTTATTGTTTCTTGAATCTTACACTATCCAAGACTTCTCCTCTCTTCCCTAGCATATCTAGGAGCTGCAACTTGAAGAACTTTTACAATGAGACATATCATAATTGGATACTTCTAAGCTAGAACCTCGAGGGATTGAGACCTGAAGATGGAGATTGTTAGCTTGGATCTTGAAGCTTGGAGGAGTGGAGTTCTTTCCCTTTTAGAATCTAGAATGAGGGGAATGGGAAAGGTTTAGGCTAATGGGAAATAAAACCCCGCTACAAGTGTCAAAATGATCTCACTTAGGAGTTAAGAGAATAGAGGAAAAGATTGGAACACCCCTGACTTAAGGAAAGAATTGCAGGAAATTTCCTACTGGACGGGATACCCGACGGGCGTCGGAACCACAACGGCCCATCGGACCAGGTTATCGGAAGATTTGGCTAAGGGTCTGGGGTTGCTGGATGATTTCCATAGCGGGTTTCTATGGCCCATCGCAACCGCGACTCCCATGGTGACCGCCCGTTGGAACATAAGAAGGGTTAGGAATGGGCTATTGGGCTATTGTCATAGCGGGGCCGACGTCTTGTGGCAACTGCCACTCCCATTTCCCTAGGATGTCGAGTTGGAAAACTATGGATCAGGGCCACTGGATAATTCCCACGAAGATACCCACGGCCCATCGGATCTCCGATGCCCGTGGTGATTGGTGGGGACCAACAGTTGCAGAAAATTTTTAGTGATTCTAAGTTGGAAAGTTGGTTCAGATACCAATGTGTTACAATATCTCCCCCTTGGGTTCGTGCTACCTTTCTAAGTTTGTGGACCTGCCACTAACCTCTAAACTGAACTACAATTATTTTACCCTAATAGAACAGACACTGATCTAAAATCTAGTATGAATATCCATTTTCTTCTATAGCATAAGACTCTCCCTCGCCTAAAAACCTAAGCCTCAATCTTTCTATCTCATATAGGGGTTGTACATACCATATTCATTAACTTACAAACTATACCTTGCAATGACATGTCAAGTTTACATGGTTCTAACAACCCACAACTCTCTCTTTCTACTACCTATCGTGATGCTATACTCCTCTATCGCTGCTTGTTCTAAGCTAAGACAACTCACAACCATACAAGAATAGGGGCCTGGGGACTATAGATGCATAAAGGAAGAAATCTAGTGACATACCTGATTCATCTTCTGGAGGAATACTCAGACCCGGCTGGCTAAGCAATGAAAGGAATTGGTTTTGGAGCTGAACACCACTATTGCTCCACTTAGTTGAGGGGAAATCCTTGATCCTATGGCCTAATTGACCACACCTAAAACAACCATCTTTGCCAGCAAGGCACTCACCTAAATGAAACTTACCACAACTACTGCAACGAGGATACCTCAAGTTCTTCGGAGCCCTATCATGACAATACTGAGAATTGAGTGCAGGTGTGCTAGCTGGGGATAGGGTTGGTCCCGATGACTTCTGCTAAAAAGATGACCGGTTCCTACTACTCATTTTCTGCTGACTAAAGTCATGGTTCCATGTCCTGGTCTTCTTGTTCTTCCTCTTCCTCTTCTTTAGTTTCTCTTTCTCATTAAACTGAGTTGTCATGGTTTGAGCCAGCATAAAGATGGCTTCCCAAAACTCTACATTCATAACCTCGTGGTCTGGAATAGGAGGACTAATATTCCTCTTAGGATTTCTTCACGGAGGCATTTATATGAAATGCATATGAAATGGATTAGAAGGGTAAATAGAGTTAATCTGTATCGCATAATATTGAATATGAAAGAAGTGAAAGTTTTCCTTAGACACCTCATAGCCTTTCTCTCATAAGTGTGGCGTACTTCACACCCATGAAAGAGATTCTACTTGATGTGGCTTTTAGACACCCTAGGACTCTTGAACCTGATGCTCAGATACCAAGTTTGTCATTCCCCGAGCCTACCTCCTGGACGTAATATGGGACCCAAGATCACAAGTGATCTCAAGATAACCCTCTGGCACTAGCATGACTTAAAAACTGAACAAAACATAAGAACAGAAGCTTAACTGAAGTAATGAGCAACTCAATCCGCTATATAAGTAAGAATATAAGAATGACAATCTGAATACAACTGAACATCTGACTCTATGTTTGAAAGCCTCTACTACTGGCGAGTTGCAGGGACAAGCCCCCAGCTAACTCTAAATACTAAATTACTGAATACACAATCTAAATAATGAAATGAAACTAAACTCCAAGTCCTCGAAGGAGGAGGACTTACCAAGTTAACTGGATGTGTTGCTGATATACTAGCCACAGACTGGGGAGCAGTATACAGAATCTACATCATAATAGGATGCAGCACAAAAAAGTATGCGGTCAGTACAATGGAATGTACTGAGTAGGTGAGATATGCATATGTCATGATGAAATATACTTGAATGCATGCTTAAAACTGAGTTCATGCATAAATAGAAGAAATCATAAGTAAATATCAAAAATTGAACATAAGTCGTAAAAATCCCAGCTTCAAAATGGAATATCATATAACTTAAAAGCTTGAAAACATTTATACGGGAGTTTCTCTTAACCGATATTAAAACATGATGAGCTACATAGAGTCCGGTGTCATGCACCCACGCATAAAAAGGTTGTACTAACCGACCAAGGTTAGAACCATGTAAATAGAATCCTGTCATGAGCCACAGAGGGTAACCTACGGTGGAAACGTAGTTTTGGACTTGGGTTATTTGAACCCTCATAGCTCGGTGCTAATTACAACTCCCAAAATATATCATAAAGCTCACATACATGTGACATATCTAGATGCCAATTCTTGTTCATAATCATAATCATATTGGCAACCTGGATCATCATACAACTCATAAACCTTGGTTTTGAAAATAGTTCATGAGCATTAATGGAATATCGAGATGTCATACGAGTCATGAATATAGTGTTGTGAGCCTAAGCTCCATGTCATGTCATAAATCATATGCTAAAAATCATGTACTTGAAAATGTGCCTTGTTCATCTTGCTTGTAGCAAAATCATGGAGAACTTGCTCAAAACATGCATAGCTTTATAGATTTTTAAAAAAATGGTTTTTGATTGAAAATATACAATAGGGTCAAATCATGATAGAAATCATTCTTAATGCATGGGATTTTGAAAACACTTAAGGAATCTTATGTGAATCATGGGTAAAAGATGAAAAACCATGAATTGATACAATTAAACTGAATTCATAACAATTTTACAATTTGGACAAAGGTTAGCCTTCAAATCATGAATAGGAAACAACTTATAAAAATTCATGCAAAACCATTCAATTTAGAGTTAGAATTCATAAAAAAATCTTGAGGAAAAAATTTATAGAAGAACCCATGAGAATTGGGTAAGAACCCTAATTTAGAAATTCATAAAATCAATTTAGAAGATTGCGGTTTTGGACATAAGGGTGAAGGAATTCCCTTATTAAATACCCACATACCTAAACTTGAAGCTTTTCTAGCTTGGGACTTTGGGGATGAAGCTTGGAGAAGAATCCCTAAGGTTGGATGTGAAGACTTGGAGAAGAAATCTGAAAGAAAACTCTTGAGAGACTTTCTTGCTTGAGCTTCTATGGTCTTGCTTGCTTGAAACCCTAGGTATCTTACCGTAGAGTCTTGAAGGAATTATTTAGAGATAAATTGATATTCTTATAAGGAATAACACTTTTTGGGTGCTTAAAAGATGAGGAGAATAACCTGAGGTGAGGAAAGGACCAAACTAGCCTTAATTAAACTCATAGGAAAAAGTGCAGAAAATCGTCGGACGACGCTTCTCATGGGCCGTTGTGGCTCGCATGGGCCATCGGACCCAACCGTCAGCCTCACGGGGGCCAAACAGCCTCATTGGACAGTTCCCACTCCCTACCACCATGGGCCGTCATGGTCCGACGCCCGTAGGAAGTTCCCAAGACCGTCGGCCAACCCGTCGGATTTTGATAGCTGATAGTGCTTCACTAAAATGCTCATACCTTTTTACTCCTGACACATATTAATGAGTGGTCAGTGGAATTAGAAATAAGATTCAAATACCTTTAATTTGGTAGATACTAGGTCACCTAACTATTCATATTCTAGGAGTTATGATTATTTGAAGTTGACCCTAGTAAGAACTTACATGAGAACTAGATCGGTAGAAAGACTTTCAACTTAACTTTGAGCTAGGGGTCCTTTATGACTTCAATTCATTTCTAGTACATCTTCAAAACTTAGGAATTGATCTTAATACTTGGATATAAAGAAACTTTATCTAGTTCAGGTCTAACAACACATGAAGAACAGTTCAGATCTTGGTTTAGAATTTCTGGGGTGTTACAGTCCTTTTGGTGGACCTTTTATTTGATGAGTCATCTTATTAGTTGTAATGTAGATTCTTGTTGATGTTGTAGTTGTTTTATGATTGTTGTTGCAGCAATTAGTATTACTTTGGGCTGTATTGAATTTGTTTTGTAATTGGCAGGTGGTGCATTTTGAAAATGCAGGTTTCTGCATTTGGAAAAAATAAAGAAAAATGACGGACAGAGTCTCTTTTGTCTATCGCTTTTCTAGAATTTTTAAAAATTCTCAGAAAAAGCGACGTCATCCATCGCTTTTCTAGAATTTTAAAAAAAATCCAAAAAAAGTGACGTTGTCCGTCTCTTTTTTAAAAAAAAATTACCAAAAAAAGCGACGATGTTCGTCGCTTTTTTCTTCAAGTTCAAAAACAAAACGACATATAGCGTCGCTTTCTTAAAAAAAATCCATCGCTTTTAGCTTTGCCTCGCTATCCGGCACTTATTAAGTGACGTTGTCCGTCGCTTTTGGAAAAGCGACTGACCACTTTCTCACAGAAGTGAGTCCATCGCTTTTGGCCATAAAAGCGATGGACAGCGTCTCTTTTGGCCATCTCTTTTTAGGCTTTTTTTAGTAGTGTAATATATAATATAATAAATTGGAAAGTAACTCAGGATCCACCTAGTTTTAGTTATCAGAGGAAATTAAAAAGCAAATATAATCCAGCTAGCTGTGAAGATAATAATAATAAAAGCAATAAGCCACTCAAAAGTGCATACAAGAGAGTGCAATGCATCATGGGATGGTGATAAGTTGGTATTCTACCAACTTATTTAGCCCTTAAACTTATGCTTTTGCTAAGAATAAATGGAAAAGTAGTGCAATTAACACGGATTACTTCTATTTTGCAGGTTTTTGTGTTTTAGAGGTGTTCGAGAAGAATTTAGATGAAAACAAGTCAAAAGGAAGCTATTCGGAGAAACAAGTAGCTGGAAGTAGCACATGCCTTCGCGAACGCGGAGGACTGGCCACGAACCCGAAGGCCAACTGAGTCGAAGCTCCGCGAACGTGAAGAAGGATCGCCTTGCAGTGTCAAAATAGTAACTCTGCACAGCCCACCTCGAAATTTCTTTCAACCATTTCTTTGGCCTAAGTGCTTTGTAATACATTGTTTTAAGTGTCCCTAAGAACTTTTAACATATTGGTGTGTTTTGTAGGTACTTTGATAAAAAAGATGGCCTCCAACGGTAGTGACAATGAAGTTGAAAATGCTCCGAATGTGGAAATAGAGGAGAACTACGATCAAGATAGGTTTCTATCAGCATCATGTGAGCGCTGGTATGATGAGTTATTGTCCAAGCCCTTTGTTAGGGAGAAAGGAATCAATATGGACAAGGTTGAACAGAAAATGCCAGAATTCTACAAGGGGTTGGTGGAGCGGAGGTGGATATGCTTTGATCCTCCACCTATCATGGCTAACCACACAGTGGTCACTGAGTTCTATGCTAATGGTTCGATCACTAATTTCAATAGCGCACTAGTCACTACCGTTCAGGGAGTACAAGTGAGTTTCAACTCCGAGATTATCAATGGACTATACAAACTTCTAGATGCTGACAATAAGGTTTACATTGCAAAATCCAAAGCCGAAGGACACCAGTGGTTGGTAGATAAGGTGCATGATGGGGTGACTCCAAATTGGTTGAATTCACATAAAAGGGTTGATTTACATGAGTTCACTGTAGAAGCCAAGACTTGGCTTTCGATTATGTGTGCGAAGATCATACCATCTTCTCATGACACCGACATAACCCCCGATCGAGCAGTGATGGTGGCAGCCCTAATTGATGGCATCGATGTGAATATTGGGCTCCATATTGTGGCTCAAATGGCTGAGGTAGCTAGTGGAAGGTCTAAAAGCCTTTTCTTCCCTTCATTGGTGACCCAGTTGTGCTACAAAGCTGGGGTGTTGCCAAATCCGACTGACATTAAAAAGAAGCCAGCAACTCTGATCCACCCATTGTTGAAGAGGTCCCCAGAAGCAAAGCAAAAAAAGAGAAAGATTGACGTAGCTTCTCCATCCTTCGGATAGTTTCCAGAGTCTTCGACTGAGCCCACTGTCCCTTCGGGAGTTGCATCTGGTTTATCTCAGTCTTTGAGAGCTCTACAGTCTGGGCCCTATCTCATGCATCACTTTTCTAGTCAGATTTAGGGAGCGAATGCACATGTTTAGCAGTTATTGGCTGGATTACCTACTGGCTCAGCTGGAGCCGACACACTACTAGGTTCGGAGTCCCCCCCCCCCCATCTCTTGCCAAGGTGGAAAATGAGCAGAAATTTATTAATGGGCGGTTGAGTGAAATGAATACCCACTTGGAGCATATGAGCCACAGGCAGGGTAAGGTTGAAAAGCGACAAAAGAAGTTCAGTGAGCACGAAAGAAGAAGAGCAAGTTCTTGAACAAGATAATGGATAGATTAAAGTCTTTTTCTGGATCGGGTACACCGGAGGATGATGAGGAGAAGGATGAGGAGAGACTTGAGTTTCCCTCTTCCTCCAGTTCAGATTGATACACCTCAGGGAGCCCACTCAAACTTTTTCCTTACTTTGATGCAGTGAGGGCACTGCCCTATCTTAGTTGGGGGTGGTGTGTTGATCCGCACTCTATCTCTCTAGCTTAGCTTGCTTTACTAATGGATATTAGTGTGCCCTTGTCGGGTTTGTTTTATCATTTTAGATACTATTGTGCCCTTGTCGGGCTTGTTTTATTTGTTTATATACTGTGATGCCCTTGTCGAGTGTACTTAGTGGATTTGCACCCTCGTCAGGTTTTGATGTTGTGTGAAAGAGGTTGATAGTTTAGCTATTTAGTTTTCTTTACTTTCTAGCTTTTTTTGCTATTTTGTAGTTGAGATGTTGGTTGTTGTGGGCCAGGGGAAGTCTGAGTACCCGTTAGGCTAAAAGGAACTTGCCTAAGCTAGGGGATATTGCACCGCACATATCGATGGGCGAACAACACGAGCTTCTCACAAGCCCACTGGCTGGCTTGTGCATTGCACATATGACACGCACTTTGACTTGTGCGAATCACATGAGCTAGAGATTGTTGATATTTGTGTTGATTCACCTTGTGTATACATACCGATTTAGATAGATGAATTGGCCCAATGATAGACTGAGTGACATCATTCTTAAGGGCAAATTGTCGTCTTTTGAGGTTTTGGTTGCAAATTGGCTTGCTTAGTACTAATGAAGTAGTCTTGCAAGCTAAGTGAAATAGGCATACCCTTACAAAAATTTGGTGAAAAATGCATGGCAAAGAAGGGTGTTTGTGACAATTCCTTTGATCTTTTTGTGACTCGTAGCTCATTAGCGGTGATAATGTAGAATGGCTCATCTTTGTTCTCGTTTAGGAAGTTAAAATTGATCCTTCTTGAATAATTCGCATGTCATATGTGGTGAGGTTTAGTTGAATAATTCTTGTGCATAAGTGTCATCTAGAACTTTCCCCGAATGTGATTCAAGACGAAATTCTAGGTGTAACTGAGCTTGGAAAAATGACCTTAGGCCCTTTTTGATAGCCACTTCACCCAAACGACTTCCCAATGACATCAAATCCTAGTGAATCCTTTTTGGGATTGTTACCGTTCTTTGGCACCTTGTCAACACCTTGACCTTTTTGGAACCTCTATCTTGGATCCCATCCTCCCTAATTGCTTGAAAATGAAATGTAGGCTAAAAGCCTAAGTTTGGGGGGGAAACGAAAAATAACATAGGCAAATGCCTAAGTTTGGGGGTGCAAGAGATCAAATAAGGAGAAGAAAAGAAGTGCACTTCAAGTGCAAGGTAGCACTCTATTCTCGAATTGAAAAATTGCTCCAAAATATCAATCCAATGAGCAAAATGAAAATAAAAAATAGGTGCTACCAAGTGAAGGTGATATAAGGAGTTGAATGATCATGAGTTAAGAAGGAGAATCTTGGGTTGTGTTAGGGAAAAATAAGGTGGAGTTGAAATTAAAAATGTGAGCGGTGTTTGAAATAAGAACAAAGAGCATTAGGGAGGTATAGTAACTTGAACCAAATGAGATCCTCACCTTAACCCTAGCCAGCATCATAACCCGCAAGTCCTTTGTGATTCCGAGTTTGGCTACCCTACATTAGTGGCGATTTACATGAAGGGCAAGCCTATAGTTCGACATGTGTGCACTTGAACTTACTTGTGAGTGTGAGTGTTTGTATATGTCCCTTGTGATTGTCTTTGTACATAATGTGTTTCGGTACTTTCATTTTTGTGAGGGCATGTGAATTAGGATAGTTGGTGATATTGATAAACTCCGAACAATGAATCAAGTGAGCATGTTTTGGTAAGCTAGTGGTTTGAGTCACATCTTGAGGATTGGTTGTTGTCACTTGCTTGTTTTATTGTGCCAATGCATCATCGAATTGTGTTTTGAATTCGAAGGAAATGCTTAGAGTAAGTTATCATGTGATAGACTAATCGTTAGTACCAACCGAAGTCATGTTTGGTGCTTGAAATGGGTTTTCCTTGGCTTTTGGTATTGTCATTTGCATTTGTGAGTTTATGCCTCTTGAGTTGGAATATTTGAGTTGCTTGAGGAGAAGCAATAGTTCAAGTTTGGGGGTTTGATAAGTTGGTATTCTACCAACTTATTTAGCCCTTAAACTTATGCTTTTGCTAAGAATAAATGGAAAAGTAGTGCAATTGACACAGATTACTTCTATTTTGCAGGTTTCTGTGTTTTAGAAGTGTTCGAGAAGAATTTGGATGAAAACAAGTCAAAAGGAAGCTATTCGTAGAAACAAGTAGTTGGCATTAGCAAATGCCTTCGCAAACACGAAGGACTGGCCACGAACGCGAAGGCCAACTGAGTCAAAGCTCCGCTAATGCGGTGTACCACTCGCGTACGCAAAGGTCAACTAGACAGAGACCCTTCGCGGACGCGGTGGACACTACGCGTAGGCGAAGTGGAAAAGTAGCTGCGAGGGCAGAAATGGAAATTTCACCTTTTGGAAACCCCAATTCACATAAAACACTTCCAAGCCGATTGGGAACACATCTTTGGCTAATCTTTTGAACTTTTGGCAAGCTTGGAGAGCAAGTTTATCAATCAACACCATAGGAGTGAAGATTTGGATGCTTTGTATTGTAAAATCTTAAGTTCCATTCTTCAAACTCTTGTTCTTAATTACTATTTTATTGGTGTATTGTTGACTTGAGATTTTTGGTTTGTATTAAAGATTATACTTGTTGGGTTATTAAATTCATATATAGATTTTGCTCTTGTTTGATTATTTGGGTCTATTGAATTCTCCATGCTTGAATTTATAGTCAATGGTTGCAAACATTGACTTAGCTTGCTAATTTGGATTTTTACTCGAGAGAGAAATTCTCGAACTCGGGAAGATTCATTAGTGGAGATTTGGGCTTTCCACTCTAGATCAAGGCTAGACATAGCTTGGTTGCCGAAAACTCTCATCTAAGAGTTGGGGTTAGAGATAACCCAACTCACCCAAGTTATTTTGCTGGTTTAACGCTTACTCGTGTTAGTTCAAGAGAAAATACACGAGATCTATGCTCAATTGGTCGAGAGACAGTTAGGGCATACCTTTAGCCAAGACTACCTAGGTGTCAACCGGGTGCAAGTCTTGTGAATTGAATTCTCATTCTCAACTCTCCCTTGTTATCCTTGCTTGGTAAAAGCAGGGTGAAAGCCATTGATTAATTTATCTTTTATTTGATTTTCTTTTACCTTTAGTTGTAGTCTAAAACCCCCCTTTTAGATATCTTTTTCTCTTCTTGTTAATTGAACTTCAATAAGTTTCTTTGACTCTATATTAGCTCTATCGCGACTACATTGTTCCCTTGGGTACGACCCCAACATCCATTGGGAATTATAAATTTTATTTTGCTGCATGATCGTCGTGGCCTCCTAATTGGAGAGCACGATTTGAGCGTTCATCAGATGGTATTCTGTAAAATATGACCAATGCAGTAAAGTAAAAATCCCAAAATATAATTTGCGGGCCACCCAGTAGGCTCCCTGAATCATCTCACAGGCCTCTCTTGGACTCATCAACATATGGAATAAAATTAAAATCCAGATATATGCTCCTCGGGTCGCCCAAAATCGTTCCTCAAACTCATTAATAGAAAGTAAATGGAAAAAGGGTCCAAAAACTTTCCTTGGACCGAGTATAAAGTGGTACAATCCTTTCCTTTCTAAAAATAGTGATAAAACCATGAAATAACTTTCTGAAATCTTAAAACCATAGTAAGAGTAGAAAATTCCATCTTTCGATCAAAAACCTCATATTTTATTCAAATGTCGTACCACTAGCCATGTAGATACATGTATGAGTATATGTGCGCCATCATAGAGAATACAAGTATATGTATATATATCAATAGGACAACAACACCCTCCAACCAAGATAACTGATCTGGAACTCTGTCCAATTCAAGCTCTGGCCTCAGGCCCACAGTTACATAGTAACAGGAAATAAACACGAAAAAATGGAACAATAAAGCAAAAATAAACATAAAAGACTACTCTGCCATGAAATCCTCCTCAAAACCTATGCTAAGGATTCTAGTCTATACATAACGAGGCTACAACACCATAAACTAAGGATAAATAAAATAATTATATTCTACTATCCCGGTAATGGCCAAATATGCAAAAACAGGATTAAAGCCTAATTCTAACTTAAAACATACCCTAACATTCATGTAACTTATAAAATATAAAATCTAGCCGAGTTAAGTCTAAAAGAGGTAAATTGTAACCTACCTTATGGCCGAACTGCAAACACGAGTCGTCACTCATGTGCCTTCCCCTTTCGAATAGACTTGGAATGTTGTCACACTATCATAAACATACTCTAGGTGTGAAGACGAGAATAATAACACCCATATTGATATAACAATATTGAGCCAAAATTCGAGTTGGAAATCGACCCTTGGGGACTGCTAATGAAACCAAAAATAAATTCCGCAATTATGCTCCCTGCAAGGTAGGGAATGCATGCCCCGAATTTGAGTGGAAAAGGGAGTGAATTCAGACCTCAAATGGTCTGAAACTCATCACTTTAATTGAAGAGAAAATCATGCAATTAGAACCCAAATTCAAGAATGAAACTTGGATTAAAAGCTTAGACGCGGGATAGAACGAGAGGGGAAGAGGATTACCTCGAATGAACACGAAATCGTCAAGAAAAGTTCATTTTCCTTCTTAGCCGAGCTCACAACTATGGTGAAAATGTTTGGGAACTTAAAGAATAATGAGGGATATGATCCTTTTAAAAGAACTCAGCGACTTACGCTCCTGCGAAAAAAGAGGTGCAGGAGCAGTGGCGCCACTGGTGAAAAACACCGCAAGAGCAGAACTGGGTGCACAGAGCACCCTCTGCAGCAGCGGCTTCACAGGAGCGGAAAAGCTCCACAGAAGCGAAGCCCTGCTGACGTAACCCGGCTCAACTGGCGCGGCTCCACTGGTGCGAGCCAAGCGTCGCAAGGGCGGCTGCACCAACACCAGCTGCACCAGCAAAAACAACAACACGAACAAGTCTCTGATCGCACCCAAGAGATTCATTTTGAACTCCGTGAACACAAACTAGACATGCTACCCAACTGGAAATAGATTTTCAGATTCAACAGAATCATCAAAATGACTAATGGAGGTCGTCTTGATGAAATGTCGACCGAAGTCAATATTTTGCTGATTTTGCCTAAAAGTTACCCAAGTGCCCAAAATGAGTCTGAAAGCCTCGAGGCACTAACCAAAGGTCCCACTAGCCCAAAATCCATGTTTCGCAGCTAACAATACTGACGAAATTTTCATTCGAGCCTGTTTACTCCAGAAGTTGACAAAAGTCGAACTTACCAACTTAAAGAGTTCCCAAATAGGAAAACTCATCTAGAACTCGACCAAAGGCCTTAGAAAGTATGCCACCCATACCCGCAAGCTATACTAACTATGAAGAAGCTACGAGAAGGGTTAAAATGGTAAAACAACACGAATATAAGAAAATGACCACGAGGGTCAGTACAGTATTTGATAATCATTAAGTAAAAAATGAGAATGCTAGTAGTATTAGTATATTACTAGTGAATTTGTCCGCACTTCGCGCGGTTATAGAATTTGAGAATGAACTTTTTTTAATATAATTTAATAGAGACAAAAAAGATTAATTTCATGTACATAAAAAAAATTCTATTTATAATATTTTAGTAAAGTTAAAGCTTAGATAATTAATACTTTTCATTATTGGAGTTAATTTTTTAAAAAAGTTTTCTTTAAAAAATCTCTTTTATTATTTAAAAATAAAACATGTAACTTTGTTTATTACTTATATATGCATGAGTCTGCGGCATTTGTTAGTATGTGTGTTTTATTACTCTTTGACTAATACATATTATAAAAAGACACACACATTATATTTTCTATATAGTTTTCTTTAGATAGTAAAATAAATCTCTTTAAAATTAATTTTTCTATTTATATAAAGAAATCATCAAACAAAAAGTCATTCATAAAAATCATAAATATTTTCTATATTCTTTAATTAACCTCCCTCTCAATTTTCCTACTCCATAAAAGCCATTGTAGACACGTGATTTTTTACCCTTCCCGAGTAGTAATTCATTTTTAGTTAAATATTATTTTTTTTCATCTAATCTTTGTTTTAGCTCTTATTTTATTTTTCTTTAGTAGGTTTTATTTGAAAAATTTAAAAAAAAAAAGTTTCAAATAATAGAGTCACATTTTTAGGATAAGTTTTGTATTTAATTTTCAAAAAGAAAGGAAACTTTTCAAAAAATATTTTTT
>QJPP01000739.1:600000-775865 GCA_003996215.1 Jaltomata sinuosa | reverse complement strand
CTATGTTCAAGAGTCAACAAGGCCTCACAGGACCACAAGGGTAAATAAAATATATCCGCAAATACTACAAGCAACGGAGGAACAAAAGTAGGCGGACATGAATAAACCGGTCGAGGTCTGTGGTACCAACCTAATAAACCAACCCAAGGATGCCCATTAATACAATTTTATTCTATATATGCGGAGTCTAGGGAAATTAAACCGTAACCTACCTGTCGTCCGATGACAAGCTGCTAGAACAACGATGTCCAAGCTCGAACCACTTCGAGAAATTCCAAAACTAAATCGGAATCGAATTCAGATTTGGGACGGAATAACTTGACGTAGATAATTGATTTTCTTTCGATGACCGAATATTGCGTCAATAAAATATCCCCTCAGAACTCTCCCTTAGCTTATGTAGAATTAACGTAGTATGCAAATTCCCTTAGTGAACAAGTTCAATCCTTAGTTATATAATGTACAGCAAATGCAAGTTAGGCAGCAACTATATTAATGCAATCTCACATGATGCCACCTTTATCACTTGGCTGGCCACCTTTATCACTTGGCTGGCCACTCCCTCCACCTACACGTGGAGTGGAGGTGGCAAGGATAAAAGGGAATTCTTATCCCGCTATTTATATATTCGGGTATTGCATAAATTCGTAGTAAAATAAATATAATATTTTAAATATGCCATAATTAATAGAAAATCATTTTAAATAAAACCTACTATATTATAATAATAAATTTTAACATAACTAAATTTTCCTGTCTCCGTTAAAATATTACGGAGTATAAAAACCTTATAAAATAAATACGTATACACTTATATCGTATCAAATATATTTTTCATAAACCTTTAAAATATTTGAAAAGGCAATAATAATATAATCTTTACCAAATTCAACTTTTAAATAACGTATTTTCAAATACACGCACGAGGCTAATAAAATTCTTAAGTTTAGGCTCGTAATTCGCCAACGCACGATTTTGATACTCAAGAATTCTCTCGGGATCCTCCCTTATGTTTTATTACTGTTTTTGGAACTGAAATGGCATTTTAAAACGTGAAGTCGAGGCTTAAATCGAGTTTGACCCGACCCGGTTCGCGACCCGGTTCGCAACCCGTTTTCTGCCAGACAGTCCGCGGTAAAACAGTCATAACTTTTTACTCCGAGATCAGTTGGACGTGAGGTTTTGTGCGTTGGAAACTAGACTCGTAGACCTTCGATTTGGTATTTCGGGGGACTTCTAACTCTTTATATACTGGGAGAAAAGCCCTGACACATTTGACCCAAAGTTCAGAAAATTTGTTAAAGGTCTGACGATATCTTTTGTCGATTTGCTTGACTTCAAAACTCAAACGTGAAAATGACCGGAAGGGTCATTACAAGGATCCTGTCATAATAAGCCATAGAGGGCAACCTACGGTGGCAATGTAGTTTTGGACTTAGGTTATCTGAACCCTCATCTCTTGGTGCTAAATACTACTCCCAAAACATATATCATGTGCTCATATACATATGGCATATCTGATGCCAAACTTGTTCATAATTTGTTCATAATTTGTTCATACCCCAGATCGTCATACTACTCATGAAACTGAATTAGAAATTGATTCATGAACTATGATGGAACATCGGGTGTCTTGTCTTACATAATTCTTCATAACTTGTGACATTTACATACTTCATGACTTGTAAGACTTTGCATGGTTCTAGTTCAATTTCATAATACACATATTATCATAGAACATAGGAACTAGGCATGCACATGCTTGAAAATCCATGAAAAATATACCATCCAAATCCAATTTGCTTAAATTAATCTCATGCATGTAGAAATTGCCATGGTTAGACTTCAATTCATGATACAAGAATTTCCATGTAAAAACCCATGTAAAATCATACAATTCAGTAGAAATTTCATAGTCAAATCATGAGGAGATAATATATATCAAAACCCATAAGAATATGGGTAAAAACCATAATTTAAAGATTCATAGAAGTCAAAGTAGGATTTGGGAACAAGGGTGGTAGGAACCCATTGTTGATTACCCACATACCATGATTGAAGATAAACCACTTGAATTGAAAAGACTTAAGAGGCTTGAACTTGGAGCTTGAGACTTGGAGCTAGGAGAAGAACCTTTTCCATTTTGGGAGAAGAATGAAGTAATGAGAAGGGACTTAGGCTAATGAGGGTGAAAACCCTACTTGAAATAGTCAAACCAATATCATTTAGGATTTAAAAGGGTGGGTAAAGACTAAAATTGCCTTGGGACTTAAATAAGAAGATACAAGAAAAAGGGCCACCTCACGGGCTACCCGATGGGAGTCGCACCCACGATGGCACGTTGGCCAAGGCATCGGGCAGGGGTACCTTGGTTGAGGTCTACTGGACCATTCCAACGATGAGCTTCCATGGCCCGTCGTGCATGTGACGCCCATGGGGTTGCCTATCGAGGGAAAGGCGGATAGGGGGAAGGATCCCTAGATCAATCTAACGGCTGGCTCCCACAGGTCGTCGTACCCACGACGCTTATGGCCTAACCCATCGGGGAAATTGGGGTGATGGGGAAAGAGCGGCTGGGGGAATCCAACGGCAGGTCCCCATGGGCTATCGCACCTGTGACGCCTATCATAACCGTTTGTTGGGCTGAGGCAGCTTGGCACAATCTCACTGTTTGGTTCCCATGGGTCACCCCACTGGCCGTTTGAGCTACGACGCCCGTGGTGCTGCCCGTGGTGACCTACAGTTGCAGAAAAAATGTAGAAAACTCACTGGATTCAGAATTCAATAGCTGGTTCGGATTGCAGGGTGTTACAGTGATTTTCCCTTCAGCGTGATTGTGTTGGTCTGTGATCCTCCCTTCAGCGCAATCGCACTGGCCTACGCCCAAGGTAATAAATTTCTCTTTATTTATTTTTCCAGCTTTTGTTTCATTAATTCCCCAAATCCAAATCAGTTTCCACTCTCTATAAATTGCTCCAAAATAGTTCTAATCTTTGGAGAATTCTTCAAGTTGGCTAATCACCTTGCTCCCTCGTCATTTTGGTAAGTTTTTTCTTCCCCAACTTGCTTCTTCTCCATAAGTAAACTCCATAGATGACTTTCTTTAAAGCTTGGGGAAAATTCTTATTGTAGTTTCTCATCAGGGGTCTGCTTGCTTGTGACTTCAAGGAATTCACTCTGTAGATTTGGTTTCCTCCTCTTGTGGTAAGCGAATTATCCATTTATTTCTGGTTTTCTTTCTTAAATTCCATTCTTAATTCTTCACTTGAGCAAGTTGTTTTGAGCCCTTTTTCTTGGCCAAACTCGCTCAAATTCTGAGCATGCACTCTTGGGCTTGTTGTGATTATCGTGCTTCTTTCCATTTTTGATTTCAGATTGCGGGCCCTATGGGCTCGCTTTTTACTCAAATTTCAACCCGGCTAGACTTGTAGCATTATGGGAATTGTTCATTTTGTTTTGACTCCTAGATTATTGTGTTGTTAGTATTTTCTTGAATTGGAGCTTCCCAGAGCACTTCGAGCTTGGACGACATCGTCCCCACCCGGCTAGACTTGTAGCATTATGGGAATTGTTGATTTTGTTTTGACTCCTAGATTATTGTGTTGTTAGTATTTTATTGAATTGGAGCTTCCGAGAGCACTTCGAGCTTGGACGACGTTGTCCCCACAGCTAGTCGCCAGACGACAGGTAGGTTATGGCTTTCCCTACCTAGACTCTACGTATATAGGCTATAACTGCATTAATTAGTATACTTGGGTGGGTTGTTATAGGTTGGTACCCCAGACCTTGTCCGTCTCTTCAGTCCATTTAATTCATACGTTGATTGTAGTACTCGAGTAGTATTGTATATTACCCTTGTGATCCTGTGTGGCCTTGTATTGAGTTTGAACATAGATGGTGGGTTATTTGGGAATATCCGCGAGTCTCGAACATCAAGATTTTTTTCTAGCCTGGCTATCTGTGCTTTAGAGCATCTTATGCCTGTGCAGGGCAGATAGGAATGTTTGTGATCCATTTTGGGCTACTCTATTGTTTGTGAGCATATCATGCATGAAAAATGTTTTCCCTGCATGTCTTACTTCTAATTTGAATTCGGGGATACTATAAACGATTTTCTAAACTTTGCATGGCCCCGAGGGCCCATTTTGGATAAATTATTTTGAAAGGTTTCTGTAACTGGCTTTTTTGAAACCTCTTGGAGGAAATAGGATATTACGATGATTTGATTATCAGTTTTTGCATATAGTAGACTCGGCTGTGCCAGAGTGCTAGGCTTGATTTCCTACTTTTTTTTACCCGGATACGCTTCGAACACCCTTTTGGAGGGTTAGTGAGACATGATTACTAATTTAGAGCAGGATACACTTTGGGCACTCTTGACGGGGTTTTTCAGATTCACTATGAGGTTTTGATAATCGAGCTATATTTTGAGTTTCGTGTTTAGTATGTTGTCTACAAGTATACCTCGATGGACCCTACCATTCCTGGACCCCAAGCTACAAGATGAGGGTGTCAAGAGGAGAGGTGTACGATGTAGTAGAGGTACTCGAGAGAATTCCTTCCATTAATCCTACCTCTATTGGGCCTTTGGGGCATCGGAGGGGGTAACATACGACACTGCTATCACACTTGGTTCCAAATTCATCATACCATATCATCATGCATATTTTACTCAGATTCCACCCTTGTTTGATGTGTGTTCAGTGTACGCTCCGTATTTATGGGCGGCCGAAGTGTTTGTTTTTGCTTGATTGTGTTCCTTGATTGTATGGGCGACTGTTGGGACTGTAGGTAGATTATATTTATCCCATTGCTTCTTAGAGGTTATTAGGGCATCCGGTTCTTGGTGAATTAGCGGTTGTTAGCCTGTTGAGGCTCCAATTATTGGACTTTAATTTATTGAAGGGCTAGTGAGTCTTGTACTATTGAGGCACTATTGTATGGTCTTCTGAGTTGTTGTGGGCTTCTGGTTCTAATATTTATCATGATTTTGTGTGGTAGTTCTCGGTTATTGTGGATTAGTTATTCCATCTTAGGGTTGTACTTGTGAGGTTGATCTCTGTCTATGCTTATCTTGAAGTTGGATTTGTAATATGATTTCCTTATGAGATGTTGATTCCATCGTGAGTATGTTAAATTTCTTCCCTTCTTTCCCTTTTTACTTGAGGTTACCGGTATACTGCAATCTTCCCTTCTTTCCCTTTTTACTTGAGGTTACCGGTATATTCGAGTAATTGTTGGTGTTGTTTTGCTGGTATTGGTGCATCCGCTCTTATGGGGCTTGGCTCGCATCGGCAAAGCCGCTCTTGTGGGAGACCAACCGCAGCTGCGGAGGAGGATGATGTTTGTAGCCTTTGCTCCTACGGAGCCTGAGCCACACCTGCGAAGTTAGAGGTTACTATTGACCTCCGCTCCTATGGTGATTTGTCCGCAGTCGTGATGACTCACCTGCGATGATTTTTCCATAGGAGCAACGATCACTGGGATATTTAATGAATCCCTTCTTTTAAGTGTTGTACAAACTTTTTACTCCATTGTTGAGCTCGGATAAAAGAGAAAAGCTCAAATATTCATCAATTTCATGTAGTTTTATAGTAATTCTTTTCCCTCTCTTGTTCTATTAAGCGTCAAAGCTTTAATTTCATCTTCCATTTTCAAATTGGCCCCCTTATTGCATGAATCCTTCTTAGCTTATAGTGTTGGGTTTCAGACCATTCGGGGTCCGAATCCCATTTTGCCCAAATTTGGGGCATGCACTCCAATTCTCATTAGGAGTATAGTTATAAAATTTGTTTTCTGTTACGTTAAGCGATCCCCGAGGGTTATTTTTGGACTCAATTTCTAGCCTAAATTTTTGTATATCAATATGGGTGTTTTTCTTCTCATCTTGACACATAGAATATATTTATGATAGTGTGGCAATGCTCTAAGGCTATCCAAAAGGGGAATGAACACAATTAACAGATTGTGTTTGTTGTTCGAACTCGAGGTAGGTTACAATTTACCTCTTTTAGACCTAGCTTAGTTAGATTTTATATCTTATAAGTTATTTAAATGTTAGGGTAAGTTTTATGTTAGAACTAGGCTTAAATCCTATTTCTGTTTATTTGGCCATTTTCAAGACCGTGGAATAGAATTATCATGTTTATCCTTAGTCTAGGGTGTAGTAGCCTCGTTATGTTAGACTAGAATCCTTAGTATAGGCTTGTGGAGGTATTCATAGTAGAGTAGATATTTATGGTTATTTTTGCATTATAGTTCTATTTTCCATCTTTATTTACCATTATTGTGTAATTATGGGCCCGAGGCTATTGCTTGGATTGGGCAGAGTTCCACGTCATTCATCTTGCCTTGAGGACACTTTTGCGCTGTTAGATATGTACATATACCTGTATTCTCTGTGATGGAATGCATATACTCATTCATGGATATACATGGCTAGTGGTAAAAAATTTGAGGAAAACATGAGATTTTTGATCGAAAGATGAGATTTTCTACTTTTACTGTGGTTTTAAATTTTAGAAAGGAATCTCATGATTTTAATCTCTATTTTTAGAAAGGAAAGGACACTATCATTTTTATACTCAGTTCGAGGGACATTTTTGGATATTATCTTTATTTATTTTCTATTGATGAGATCGAGGTACAATTTTGGGTAGCCCGAGGAGCACATATCTGAGTTTTTACTTTTATTGCATATGTTGATAAGCTATAGGGCGGTCTGCGAGATGGTTTAGGGAGCCTAAGGGACGGTCCCACAAACCATATTTCTGAGTTTTTACTTTACTACATTGGCCATATTCTGCACCATATCATCCCATGATGCATTACATTCTCTTGTGTGCCCGTTTGAGTGGTTTATTATTTTATTATTATTTTCACTGTTTGCTCGAACTAGTCTTGCTTTTCAGCTTTTATACAATAAATAGATTTAGGTGAATCCCGATAGCTAGTTTACTTTCCTGTTTCTTATATTATATATTATCTTCTAAGCTCAGTCAGACTATGATGCCTACTGAGTACCCCATATTTTTATACTCATACTACATTTTTGCATCTTTTTCTGATGCAGCACATAGTACGAGCCACCCTCATTAATCATCCACTTGTTCGAGACCAGCTGCTATTTGGATCATGGTGAGTTCTTGGCATTTGAAAATTTTACTGCTTTCCATCTATTAATGTTGTCTGTATTTTGTATTTTTTTAGACAATAGCAACTTGTATAGAGCTATTTATGTACTTAGACGCTCTTATATCAGTGACACCAGGTTAGGGGTTTGGTTCTTGATTATATATTTTGTCCTTCCAGGTCTCTTTAGGGCCTTTTTGTATATTTTCTACTATTAGGTATATATCTATATTATTGGCCCCGATCTTGTTATTATTTCTCTTCCACTTTATTTATTTAAATTTTTACTATACTATCGTGTTCTTACAATACTTGCCTACTCGGGAGTTTAGTAGTTGTCATCATGGCCCGATTTTAGGTCGTGACATGAACTCTAGTAATGCAAAGCCTAACATTACTGGAATATGGGAGTTAAAGAAAAATATAGTGCTACTGTTTAACTTAAGAGGGCAGTTCAAATCACAAGCTTACTATATGAGGACCCGCAGGTTCATCTCTAGAACTTCTTGGAGATTATAGACACTTCCATCACATAGGACATCTCATCGGAACATGTGATCGAACCTTGTTTCAATTATCTCTATTAGGGGTACCTAAGATGTGTCTTAAAGCTGAACCTACAAACTTTAGCCCTCCATGGGCTGATTTTGCAAAGATATTTATTACAAGGTTCTTTCTATCTGGGAAGACAAATAAATTAAGAAGTGAGAGCTTGGGTTTTAGGGATCAATTTAAAATATTATTGTTGAGTTTGACCCATCATCATAAGACCCAAGAAGTGCTACCACATATGTTTATTGAGAGTTTAGATATTCATTCTAATCTATTTCTAGATTTAGCTACAGGTGGACAGGCACTAGAGAATACATACTATGAACAGGTTAGCAGCTAATAATCCTGAGTGGGCTAGTGAATCCAACAAAAGTGAAGTGAAAAAGGCAGTAGGGATGCTAGAGGTTGATGTTATGATAAGTATACAGGCAAAGATCGCAACTATGAACAACTTTAGTTAGCAGGAAAAAAAACTTATGTGTCAGGTGTAGGTACAAGCTCAAATTTATCCAAGTCAACAAGCTCAGTTGTTCTCAAAGTCTATGGAGATGATCATACAGTAGATATATGCATAGCTAACCTAGCGTCCATATATTTTATGGGAAATGTAGATAGAGTCATAAGAAATTAGAATTTTGGGAACATGTATAACCTTAATTAGAGGAGACACCCAAATTTCTCATAGGGTGGAAACCAAAGCCAAAACAAATAGAGGATATAGGGCCAACAACAGGGCTATCAATAGAATTAGGAAAATTTAATTCAAAGCCAAGTAGATAAAATTAAATAGTTGGTGAAGAAATTATGAGATTAGCAATAGAAGCAGTTAGCTACTGTGAAGAACCACGAGTTAAAAATCTAAAGTCTTGAAAGACAGATGGGACAAGTTTCTAGAGCATAGAATACAAGTCCCCTAAGAGTTCTACCTAGTGATGTAGATCCTAATTTTAAATAGGTGGATATTTTTGTGACAAGAAGTGGCATGGATCTTGTTCTAGAGTACCAGAAAAAGTGGTTGATGACGCAGTTGAGAAGAACAACACTGAGGTTACCAGAATATAAAATTGTGAAGCAGCCTACATAGATAGTAGCCAGACTCCCCCCCCCCATTTCCACAAAGGTTGACCAAGTCAAAAGAGGAGGCAGCATTCTCACAGTTCTTTGATATACTAAAGCAGGTAAATATTATTATACCTCTTGTTGATATGTTTCAGGGCATTCCCAATATGTAAAGTATATAAACGATATAGTGTCTAACAAGAGGACATTGTTTGAGTATGCTATAGTAGAAATAACCGAACGGTGCTCGTCTCAAATTCAGAACAGGTTGCTAACAAAGTTGAAGAACCCAAGAAGTTTCACTATTAAAATTTCCATTGAGAAATAGGTAATATCCAAAGAGTTTTGTGACTTGGGAGCCAGTATCAATCTGATGTCCTCGTCACTATTTAAGAAATTAAGGTTAGGGGGTCCCCGACCCACTACTATTTTATTATAGTCGACTACAGGTTCTTGACTAGACCAGATGGTAATGTAGAAGATGTATTATGAAAGTCAGTTATTTTAATTTCTTGGTGGAGTTTGTAATCCTTAATTTTGAGTTGGATCCGGAAGTCCCATTTATTTTTGGGCGTCTATTCTTTTCTATGGGCAGAGCTATTATTTGATGTGGCATCTGGCCTGTTGACAATGAAAGCACATTACATGATAGAGTTATTTGATGTTTATAGAGAACTAAAGTTGTCAGCTATATGTGAGGAGCAATAAATAATTACAGTGATAGATTTTGACTCTGAGCTGCCACTAATTTCAGCAAGAGAACTAATTGAGAGAGTTCTTATGGGCCATTCTATGGAGATGTAAGAGTGCTAGAAATGGTTCATATTTTAGACCTTGTATGTATTTATATCAGGAACATGGAGTTCAAACTTCTTGATAGACCTTTTAGGCCACCACCCAAACCATTTATCAAAGAACCCCCTAAGTTGGAGCTGAAACAATTGTCTTCCATCTTAAATATGCATTACCGGGGAAAAGAAAAACCTTGTCAGCCATTTTTGCAGCAAAGTTGTCAGATACTAAAGTTGAAGTAGCATGAACACTACTAAGGACTAGAAAGAATGGTATTAGATGGCAGATGGCATACATCCATGGTATTAGCCAAGCCTATTCTATTCATAGGATCCTGATGGAAGAAGAGCACAAATCAAGTATTGAGCATCAGAGTAGACACAGCAAAATTATGAAAGAGGTACTGAAAAAGAAAGTAATAGAGTGGATAGATGTCGATATTATATATCCTATTTTAGTCACTCGACTTGCCTGGTCCATTGTTTCCCTAAGAAATGAGAGATGACAGTCATCACTAGTGAGAAAGATGAGCTCTTCTAACAAGAATAGTTATCGGCTAATGAATTTGTATGGATTATAGGAAGCTATATATGGTAAAAGGAAAAATGAATACCCCATTTAGTTTATTGATCAGATACTAAATAGATTAGCTAGAAAAGGGTACTATAATTTCTTGGATAAGTGCTCGAGATAGAACCATATTTTCATTGCTTTAGAAGATTAGGATAAGATCACCTTTACCTTTCCATATGGGATGTATGCCATCAAATGCATGCCCTTCAAGTTGTGCAATGAACATACTACATTTATAGGTGTATGATGGCTATATTTCCTGAGATGGTGGATGATATAGTAAAAGTGTTCATGGATGACCTCTCTATCTTTTGGAGCTCGTTTGAGGTATGTTTACAAAATTTAGACAAAGTATTGACATGATGTGAAAGACAAATTTGGTGCTCAACTGAGAAAAGTACAATTATCTTGTAAAAGAAGGTATTGTATTGGGGCACAAAGTGTCCAAAGTAAGTTTAAAGGTAGACAAAGCTAAAATTGAGGTAATTGAGAAGTTGTCACCCCTAATATATGTTTGTGGCATTCAAGGCTTTTTAGTGCATGCTGATTTCTACCGCAGATATATCAAAGACTTCTCAAAGGTGTCAAACCCCTATGTAAGTTGTTGGAAAAATATATTAAGTATAATTTTGATACATGTTGTTTAGCTGCGTTTGAGAAGTTAAACATGAATCTGGAGTTAAGTGGTAATAAGAGAATGCACTAACTCCACAAGCTTGAAGAATATAGGTTGCAGGCCTATGAAAATGCCAAATTATATTAAAAAAAGGAAATAAGTGGCATGACAAGCATATTTTTCCATATATTTTTGAGATAGGAAAGATAGGTTTGGTGTTCAACTCTAAACTGAAGCTCTTTTATAGAAAGTTGAGGTCTGAATGATCAGGTCCATTTTTGAGGTAGTGAGAACTACTTCTCGTGGATTTGTGGTATTGTGATATCCAGAATGAAGATCACATTTAATGGTGAACGGCCAGAGGGTGAAATACTATTGGGCCAAAGATAAGGATAGAGAGAACATGTCTATGAATTTGAGAGCTGAATGATATGTTGTGATGTATTACCGTATCACGATGATAAATTAGGTGCTTCCTGGTAAGCAGTCCAACTTTACCATTTTATTTTTATATTTTTTGTAGTTTAATTTTGTTTTTTTTTTGGTAGGAAGATGAGCATGGAAGTAAAGACATTAGCAGATAGCAAAAGTGAGTTTTATGGTTCGAGCTAAGTGTGGGGTGCCCACATGAAGAACCATGTATAAGAGAAGTGTGAGTATCCCATGTTATGAGCTGCAAATGTATTGAGCTTTATCTATCCAGGGAGTTTATTTTACTCGTATTATTTATGGTGTGTACAAGGATAGTGCACAATTTTAGGTGTGGGGTAGAGAAATTACTTGGATGCTTTATGTTCTACTTTATTAATGTGTCGTGCTAGAAGTTAGTTTTGATATTACAATCCTTGGGTGTTATTTTTGGTTCTTTGCCAAGAGAGTTCTTTGAAACGTATATTTTTTTAAGTCGGTCTTAGGATAAAGAAGAGTAACCCAAGCACCTTTTGATGCTAGTTGCTTAATATGGATACGTGTAATGATCCTCCCGATCATATTCCTATTTTTCGTGCTTTTTCCGTGTTTTGAGCTTTTCCGCAGTGGCTATAGGTCATTTATGACTTGCCGGGACTGAGGGTTCGGTACTGTCATGACCCAACTACCGGGCCGTGCGAGTGCCTACTCTAACCATCTACATAGATGAACCCTTACCACCCGATCTAATAGGTGCTTGTGGAAAACAAAGTATAACAATATAATAATCTCATTTTAATACGTGAAAACATTTACAACCTTGTTTCAGAAAACATCTTTTTTACAAAGAAATACAGTAAAACCTTTTTAAAACTGGGAAAACAACCCTCCCTAGGATCTAGTCTAAACAGGTATGAGAGCTACTACTGGAATGATACAAGGAAAAGTAAGATGACACAGCTCCCACCATGGAAACAAGAAGTAGAAGCTGCTGAAGATCGCCATCGTCCTGTACCTAAGAAACATCACCAACCCTACAACCAAACTATACCCAAAAAAGTATAGCAAGAGTAGAATCAGTACAAACACACATACTGGTAGGCATCATCGGTCGAACCGAATCCACTCGTACCATCATATAATGAAATTAAGGGAAAGCATGTAATTAACTATAATAGTTCCGTCCTCCAACATCCACCTTTACCAAACCCAATCTCAAAACTGACCATCTACTTATACCGCATACCTCACCCTTCTTATCCCTTCCACTGCCAACTCCGGCACTCGGGGACTCTGCACCCTGACTCCTCGAACTTCCCAAGTCACACTGACCCTTAGACTTCCCAAGTCACCTTAACCTTATACTTTCCAAGTCACCTTACACTAGTCCAACCACTAAGTCCATACCCGAACTACCACTCTCTTACTAAAGTCAACCCCTTATGACCAAGCATCTATAAATAACCCAGCAAAATGTCAGACCAGACCAACTACACTCATGGTGCTACTCACAAGTATCCGGACCTCTCAAGGCTCCTTAGGACGATTACCCAACCTGATAATAATAGCCAGCAATACTGCTCTCGACTCGCAACCTTCTTCCTAGCTTATCAACCACATGTAACCTAATAACAACTATTGATAACACTAAATGACGATATCATATAATCTTACCACGTAGTCCGGACCCATCCCGGGATCCCCCTAACACCACCTAAGTGCTTACATGCAATCCCGACCTATATTAAAACCAACCTCACAATTAATTATAATCACCTGGCCTCTCATGGCCATATGCAGAAATCAGATTTCAAGAATACAACCCGGTCCACTCATGGAAATATCAAAAGAATACAACCAATGCTAGTAAAGCAAACCCATACCAGGTGTGGTACCCAAGCCAACCATTTGTAATTCCAGTACCAGGCATAATACCCGAGCTAACTAAATAGTATCCCGTACCAAGTGTAGTACCCGAGCCAACCAATAAGTAACCTGTACCAGGCGTGGTACCCGAACCAACCAAATGTCACACATAAATCCAATAGTCAACAACAATAAACAACAGTACACTTGTAAAACCAACAAGCAATAACAACTAGTTCATTTCACAAGACTGATAACCGGACAATTAGACATTCATAAACCATTTCCTAAGCATGCAACTCATACAATACTAAGCACTAGTACATGAACACATAATGCATATTGGGAAAACAACAACCATCACCTACCCAACCCTGGGTACATAACTCAACCTTGAATCCCGTCAGAAGACTGAATTCCCATTCGCCCCCTTAACACATACTAGTAGATACACTGATTTCTGAAACTCCCCCTACGATAGAATTACAATATGGGAAAACCTCCCCTAACTCTGGTAATTCAACCATTCTAGTTATTCTACTTTTTTATACCAAATCATTTCTGGAACTCTCTCTTTATTTCCATTTAATTACCCAAAGCGGTTCTGGTTCCTCGAACCTTCCTGACTCTCTAGTACCTAAATTTGATCATCACACAACATATGATAACATACATCACCCAAAATATGACAACCCATTATCCCAACTCAACCATTTCCTAGTTTAAACAATCCAACCCCAACAATCCTCCAGACTCTGTGCCCAAAGGACCAAGCATGTATTCTCCTTTTTTGTGTATACAATAAATACGGAATGACAGGAGGTCAATATACCCAATGAAGAAAACCTAGCCTACCTGGACGCCAAGCAGCTGCTCAATGTATATTCTAGCTTTGTAAAGGCATTCCCTATCAAATGACAAGCCTGAAACCTGAGATTTCACGTCCTTTCAGCCGGAATCCCTCCTCCCCATGGCCCCCAAGCCTTGGAGCAGCCTAGGAGGGTTTTTGGAGAAACCCTCATATGTTTTTCAACTGAGGAAGTGAAGTCTTTTATTAAAATTGCATTCTAAGGCTATTGTCTCCCATCATCCCGCTATAGCGGATGACCTTCTGCAACAGCGGTCGAAGTGACATTAGCCCAGATGATTTTCAAAAATCTGAAATTTTCCATCACGTCGCCTCACTTAATTCAAAACGTATTTTAATTGTTTCCAAAAGTTGCAATAACGTGATTCCTAAAATATCGACAAATTTGATCATTACAATAGATACCAATTCACCCATCGTTCATCCTAAAATGATCCCAAAAATAAAAGGAAGGAGAGGACTGGCCTGGGACCCTCATTGTCCCAAGTGACCACGTATTTACGGGCCTACATAAAATATTGGACCTTCTTCTTAATTAATCGCACTTGACCCATTATGAAAATATTATGATCCCGCTATGATGAAGAATTATCAAGCCACCCAAAGAAAATTATACGCGACCTTCCCCGAGTGCCCAAGAAATCTGGAGCCTCGTATAATATCAGAGTGAGAATTTGAAAAGACCCGGGAGAACCTTTTACCTTTCCCTAAATTGATGGGCTTCCACTATAGCGAACATTATGCCATTGTAGCAGTACCACTATAGCAATGTGTCGATAGCTATAGCGGTTGGCAACAAATGAAATAGGGGAGAAATGGGTTTTCATCCCCATTATCCTCTATTTCCTTTCAAAATACTCCATATTCCTCCAGATCACCCTGCTCCCGACGTCAAAATTTCCAGGTAACAATCGTTCTTACTTACTCCTTTACTTTCCAGCACGAATTAGGTAGGATTGTGATAGAAAATAGTGACTTTGGGTAGACATTATAGTTACTTTTCAAACTTGAACTTGGGTGGGATTTGGTGAATTTTCAAAGCATGGTTGCTTCCCTTACATTTACAATGCCTCCACGGCATTCTAGGCATAAGGATTATGAAACTTTTAGCCAAAAATGGGCCAAGAATGGTGGAGAAGGTGAAGGGTTGTTCTTGGGTAAAACTTGTGGTTTGGGCAAAATTTAGGGGTTATAATGCCCAAATTATTGTAGAAAATAGTAATAGGGTACTTTAGAAGCATTGATCTGGACTTGGGTTGTTTAAAATGGAATTTTTCGGTTAAGGGGAGCCATTGAAGCACCCTTTGAAATTTGGGGACGATGAAGATTGCCATAGCGATCGGGTTCTACTATAGCAGTCCCGTTATAGCGGAGAAATTCTCGCTATAGCGGTTCCTCTATGGTAGACGTCCATCCGCTATAGCGGAGAACCGCAAAACAATGGCCTTACTAAGCCAACACTTAGAAAAAAAATTCCCCTTTTTCTTAATCCCTTATGCCTTATCGAGTTCTAACCACACCCCCTAGCTACATTGCAGGTTATCATACCTAATGGCTGAAGGACAATTACCCGAGTATCCCTATGAGCGATTCCCTGATGATGCTAGTCGGGAGAGGTTTATGGACTACTGGAGGCTAGGATTTTGCTATGAGAGGGGTTGCAAAATAGTAGGGGCAGATGGAAAAGCAGTCGTCTTCCATCGCAGACTTCAAGAGTTCAACTAGGGTTCATTGGTTGTGGCTCCCCCTCCCACATGTACAGGTTGGGTGCGGGAGTTCTATGCCATACTTCCTATCATTCGTTGGGATGATCCCAACCCCACTATCTGAATCCAAGGAGTAGATGTTCTGGTGGGTTTTCAGATGATCAATGAGGTGCTAGGAGTGCCTCACGTCTCCAATGCTGCCTACGAGGCCAAGTCTCGACTTTGGGACATGACTTGGTTTAGGGATACCTTAATGGATGAGGAGTTCAGGAGTCAGGTCTACTGGCCAAGTCTCGAGGAAATCTCTAGTGCTTACTTCTCCGCAGATGCTAGGAGGTGGCTCAATTTGGTGTCCCAGAGAATTCGCCCATTGGGCAATAAGACCGACGTGACTTATGCCCAGGCCCTGGTGATTGCTTGTGCTATGCAGGGGATCATCATGAATGTGGGGGACCAGATTATCTTGGAGTGGAAGGAATTCTACTGGGGTTATAGGAAGGGCCCCTATCTTCCAGGTTTGATGTTCGAGTTGTGCAGGCGATTCCATGTTCCATAGGATGACACCGATAGGATGGTAGAGATGGATGACCCTTTGGACCCTCTTCGGGTGAAAGTGGTCTCTTCTATGAAGAAGAGAAAGGTGGACGAAGCAGGAAGTAGCAAGACGGTTGAGGATGTTGTTGATGCTGATGATGATGACACTGCTGCCCCTTCCCAGCCTCAGTCTGCAATCACTAGCTGCCAGCTTGAGGGGAATTTGGCCGCTGTCAGGAGGTTCATATAGGACACTAACGCTGGAGGTACAGCCCCGCCCCTTTCTACTAAGGAATTTGCAGCACTCTGCAGGGAGTTAGAGGAAGAGAAAAACAAGAGGCCCTCTTGAGATCGCATGTTTGCCAGGATGTGAAAGGCCATCAAGGTCATGTTCACATGTGTTGCCTCGGGTCAGGAGCTTCCCACACTTGAGCCCGAGGACATGCAGGAGTTCTCTTTCCTGAGTGATGATGAGGCATAGGATCTCCCCTTCCCCCTTATTAGACTATTTACTGCTTTTTGGGTTTTCCCCTCTTTCGGGCACATACTAGACAATGTTTCCCTTTCCCCCCTTCCCTCGTTTTTAAGCACATGGATGCTAGTTTCATACAGTATTTCCCTTATGCATGCTATGCTAGTCTATAGATGATTTCCTTATTTTACATAGCAACTCGGAGCTTAATTATCGCTTCTAAATGCCCCGAGAATGAGTTGAAAAATATGGGGAAAACAGGGTAGAGCTTCTGCCCCGCCCCCTTTCGCTATAGCGGTGGCCACTCCTCTACAACGATATCGCCATAGCAGAGACATATCTGCTATAGCGGGATCACCGTAGCAGTACTATTCCACTATGGCGGTCCCGATGATGACAGCCCAGAAAAATTAAATTTTCAATAGATATAACTTATCCCCATTCCCGGTCATTGTTATTAATAGCATAAGTCCCGCCATTATCTTAAACAATACCCCAAGACCATTCCTGGCAATGCACAGAACAAAACTTAACAGCCAATATGTCACCAAATCAACCCGAAATACACAATAAAGTTGTTTGTAACAACACCTTCTCGTTATCATGCAAAATTACCCCATTGTTCCCATGGTTCCCAACCAAGTCCCGACTTTCCTGAAACCAAAGCTTCCCTACAGTCATAAGTCTTATCCCCTCACCATTTAACCAACGATGATTCTCCCCTTGAAAGTAATACGAAATTCAAATCCACACACACAACAATTTATCACCAACCAGGGCATACCACATTATGATTATGACTACATTCGGACTCACATATTCACAATCAGGAATTTGGTTCTATGCCAACGATTTAGTCACACAAACATTATAACACACAAGTTTTCAAGCTTCAAACCACAACAAAGTCAAACCACATATACTACTCTCTATTCGTCCCATGGATGACTGTTAGTCGATCGTCCATGTCTTACCACAGCCTGTCAGGCTAGATACCAATTGGAACCTTCCCGGTTCCAACTTCTCTTGCTTGCTTCATAATAGTCAGAGTCAAATGACATCCTTTTTCCTTTTTGAAATACCAATTGGAATCGAGAGATACCAATTGGACTCAACTCATACAAGCAAGTAAATGAACCACACGAAAAGGAATGAAGGAAGAGAGATGTTTCCTAGAATGCTTCATAGCTTCCCAAAGATTAGATGTGGACGTCAAAACACCAATCCGTGGGAATCTATTCGACATTTTGCTCTTGTACTAGGAGACTGGTAACCTAGGCTCTGATACCATCTGTCACGACCCAACTACCGGGCCGTGTGGGCGCCTACTCTAACCACCTAGATAGATGAAGCATTAACACCCGATCTAATAGGTGCTTGTGGAAAACAAAGTATAACAATATAATAATCTCGTTTTAATACGTGAAAACATTTACAACCTTGTTTCAGAAAACATATTTTTTACAAAGAAATACAGTAAAACCTTTTTAAAACTGGGGAAAACAACCCTCCCTAGGATCTAGTCTAAACAAGTACAAGAGAATCTACAGGAATGATACAAGGAAAAGTAAGATGACAAAGCTCCCACCATGGAAACAAGAAGTAGAAGCTGCTGAAGATCGTCATCGTCTTGAACCTAAGAATCATCACCAACCCTGCAACAAGACTATACCCAAAAAGGTATAGCAAGAGTAGAATCAGTACAAACACACGTATTGGTAGGCATCATCGGTCGACCCGAATCCACTCGTACCATCATATAATGAAATTAAGGGAAATCATCTATTAACTACAATAGTCTTATCCTCCAACATCCACCTTTACCAAACCCAATCTCAAAATTGACCATCTACTTATACCACATACCTCACCCTTCCTATCCCTTTCGCTACCAACTCTCGTACTCGAGGACTATGCACCCTGACTCCTTGGACTTCCCAAGTCACACTGACCATTAGACTTCCCAATGCACCTTAACCTTAGACTTTCCATGTCACCTTACACTAGTCCAACCACTAAGTCCAGACCCAGACTACCACTCCGTTACTCAATTCAACCCCTTATGACCAAGCATCCACAAATAACCCAGCTAACTGTCAGACCAGACCAACTACACTCATGATGTTACTCACAAGTATCTGGACCTCTCAAGGATCCCTAGGACGATTACCCAACCAGATAATAATATCCAGCAATACTACTCCTGACTTGCAGCCTTCCTCCTAGCTTATCAGCCACATGTAACCCAATAACAATCATTAACAACAGTCAATGACACTATCATATAATCTTACCGCATAGTTTGGACCCACCCCAGGATCCCCCTAACACCACCTAAGTGTTGACATGCAATCCCGGCCTACACTAAGACTAACCTCACAATTAATTATAATCACCCGGCCTCTTATGGACCATATAGAGAAATCACATTTCAAGAATACAACCTGGTCCACTCATGGAACCATCGAAAGAATACAACCAATGCAAGTAAAGCAAACCCATACCAGGCGTGGTACCCGAGCTAACCATTTGAAATTCCTATACTAGGTGTGGTAGCTGAGCCAACTAAATAGTATCCCATACCAGGCGTGGTACCCGAGCCAACCAATAAGTAACTTGTACCAGGCGTGGTACCTTAACCAACTGAATGTCACACAGAAATCCAACAGTTAACAATAATGAACTACAATACATTTGTAAAATCAACAAGCAATAACAACTAGTTTATTTCACATGACTGATAACCAGACAATTAGACATTCATAAACCATTTTCTAAGCATGAAACTCATACAATACTAAGCAGTAGTACATGAACACATAATGTATATTGAGAAAACAACAACCATCACCTACCCAACCCAAGGTACATAACTCGACCTTGAATCTCGTCCGAAGACTGAATTCCCATTTGCCCCCCTTAACACATACTAGTAGATACACCGATTTTTGAAACTTCCCCTATGATAGAATTAAAATTTGGGAAAACCTCCCCTAACTCTGGTAATTCAACCATTCTAGTTATTCTACCATTTTATACTAAATCATTTCCGAAACTCCCTCTTTATAGACATTTAATTACCCAAAGCCTTTCTGGTCCCCCGGACATTCCCTACTCTCTAGTCCATGAATTCGATCATCGCACAACACATGATAACATACATAACCCAGCCTATGACAACCCATTATCCCAACTCAACTATTTTCTAGTTCAAATAATTCAACCCGAACAATCCTCTAGACTCCGTGCCCGAAGGCCTAAGCATGGATTCTCCTATTCCATCTATATAATAAATTCTGAATGAAAGTAGGTCAATCTACTCAATGAATAAAACCTAGCCTACATGTACACCAAGAAGTTGCTCGATGCATTTTCTGGCTCCATAAAGGCATTCCCTGCTGGATGACAAGCCTGAAACTCGAGCTTTCACATATTTTTAGCCAGAATCGCTCTTTTCCATGGCTCCCAAGGCTTGGATCAGCCTAAGAGGGTTTTTGGAGAAACCCTCGTATGTTTTCCAACTGAGGAGGAGAAGTCTTTTATTAAAATAACATTTTGAGGCTACTGCATCCCGTCATCCTTCTATAGCGGATGGCCTTCTGCTATAGAGGTAGCGCCGTAGCAGAATAAATACCGCTATAGCAGAGTGATGTTAGCCTGAACAATTTCCCAAAATCTGAAATTTTTTGTCACATCGCCCCACTTAATTCAAAATATATTTTAATCATTTCTGAAATTTTCAATAATGTGATTCCTAAAATAATGACGAATCTAGTTGTTACAGGTGCCTGGGACATTTGTTAGGTTGTTATGGCCATTTCTCCATTTTAGAACTTAAACTTAGAAAATATTTAACTTTGGCCAACTTTCTTGGTAAATGCACTCAGAATCAAATTCTGACAGATTCATTGGCTCCAGAGTGGGGATTTTGGTCTAGTGGGACCCTTGATCTGGGTTTGGGAGTTTCCGCTTTGGGTTTGTGTTATTCTATGTGTTTTCAAGCTAGTTTGTCTTGTGGGGTTGACTTTTGTCTATATTCAGAGAAGACGTTCTGGGATGAAAATTTTGTCAGTACTATTAGCTCCAAAATATTGACTTTGGTCTAGAGGGACCTTTGGTTCAGGACCCGAGATTTTCGGACTTGTTTTTGGGTATTGAGTTTCGAGTTAGTTTTTAGGCATGTGGCCACTTTTTGTTAAAACAACCTCCGTTAGGAGTTTCTTCGATCTCATTGAGTCCATAATGTTATTTCTGGTAGGGTAGCATGGTTGATTTGTATTCACGAGATTCCAAATGAATTCTGAGGGTCCGTCAGAAGACTTTTTAGCCTTTGTGTTTGTTGGTTGCTGCTATAACGTTGCAAACCAGTTTGGTCATCACGACCACGAGGTGGCCGTCGCATTCGCGATGGTTTGGTTTCTTGACCATCGTGATCGCATGGGTCGCTCCTCACGATCACATGGCTGGACAGTCACAACAATGGTGGTCTTGCCCACGTGTCCTTGCAATCGTGTGGGGTCTCTCGCTATTGCGATGAAGGACCCCAGACAACTATTTAAGCTGCCAACTTCGTTTTCTCCTCCAACATTTTGAATTCTCTCCATTGTTAAGCATTCAAGCTCCGGTTCCAGCCCCATTATCCAACCATACTTCAACTGGTAAGTCCCCCTATGTCCCTCTCCTCTTTTCCATCGTTAATTCTCGTTAAATTCTATTGATTTTTCCCCTTGTAATTTCCTTTGAATTAGTAATGCTTCGGGGCTATTTTGAGCCCCGAAATGAATCCTTTTTGCGCTCAATTTTGAGCATGGGTTTCTTAACCCACCTAGAACTTCATTGTGAATTTTAATTTCTATTTCATTGTGCGAGCCCCGAGGGTCATTTTCTGACTTGATTTTTGGCCTAATTTTTCGTATAGCAATATGGGTGTCATTCTTCTTGTCTTAACCTCTGGATTGTATTCTTGATAGTGTGACAGCTTTCTGAGGCTGTTCGAAAGGGAAATGCACACGAGTGACAGTTTGTATTTGTAGTTTGACCCCGAGGTAGGTTACAGTTTACTTTCTAGACTGAATTTTAGTTGGATTTTATATATTTATATTTTACTAGAATGTTAGGTTGGACTTTAGGTAGATTTAGGCTTAAATCCTGTTTATTGCTTAAAATGGGCCATTTCAGATTATAGTTTAGAATTACCATGCTTATTCTTTGCCTAGGAGATTGTAGTATCGTTGTGGCTAGCTTAGAATCCCTAGTTTGCTTTTAGGAGGTTTTAGAGGTACAATAGAGATTTTTTGTGTTTTTCGCTTTTACTTTCCTGTTTTATCCACTTTATTCTATCATTGCATGTAACTATGGGCCCGAGGCCATAGCTTGGATTTGGATGGAGTTCCAGGTCAGTTCTCTTGATTTGGAGGGTATTTTTGCCCTGTTTTGCCTTGGTTTTCTCTGAATATGGACATTACATGCTCATACTGCATTGCATATTATCGATATAGAAAAAAAAGGTTTTTCAAGGTTTTTGGTTCTAACTTGAGGTTCTTTATGGTTACTACAACTTTCGGATTTTCAAGGAGTTATATTGGGTTTTACTACCGATTTTGGAATGGAAAGAAAAAGCACTACTTTATACCGGTCCTAGGTGTATTCCCGGATCTTTTCTCCCCTGTACCTGTATTTTTATATACTTTATAGTATGATGTGTTATTCTGGATACCCGATGCATTATTTCGAGACTTCCTTTCAATATATATACTTATTGTCCGATGCGGTATTCCGAACCCCCAATGCGTTATTCTGGGTTTTTACTTTCTATATGCATACATACATATATATGTATAGTCCAATGTAGTATTTTGGGTGCTCGATGTGATATTCTGGGTTTATTCTATTATTTACTCATACATCACATCATATCCCATCGCATGTATTAGTTTGAGTGGACTTGGATTGTCAGTTGTATGTATTGATTTTTATTATTGTTGCCCTCTTGTTGGTTCAGCTATTTCTATTTTTGATTTTATAACTAGATTTAGGTGGATCCCTGTATTTTGCTTACTTTCCCATAATTTATATTATATATTATCTTTCTATGCTTGGTCGGCCTATGATGCCTACTGAGTACCCATTGTCTTGGTACTCATACTACACTCTGTATCTTTTTCTGATGCAGTACTTAGTACGAGCCACCCTCATCGATCCTCTTATCATTTGAGGCTAGCTGTTGTTCGGATCGTGGTTAGATCCTGACATTCTGGAGACTTTTACTTCTTTCCTTCTACATTTCTGTCTATATATTGAATTGTGGATAGACAGAGTCTGTTGTATAGCTACTCCGTGATTTAGATTCTCTTATACCAGTGACACCAGGTCTGAGGTAGGTTCTTGTGTATAATTGTCTTCTCAGTCACTTTAGGGCCACTTTTGTATATTTATTACAGTTGGTAAGTATCTATGCATTTCTGCCCTTGTCTTCCTTATATTCTCTTCCGCTTTATTTATTTTATTGCTTTATTTATCTTCTACGTGGTTGAGTTTGGCTTGCCTATCAAGGGTATGTAGGTGTCATCGCTTCCCGGTTTCGGATCATGACAGAGTGGTATCAGAGCACTAGGTTCACCGGTCTTGCCAATACAAGATCAAGCATCTAATAGAGTCTCATAGATTGGTACGATGATGTTCGCATCTAATCTGCAGTAGGATACAGGGCATTATTAGGAAAAGTTTCTTATTCTTGGCTCCTTACCGTGCATTCCTGACTCTATCGAGTTCTAAACTTCATTTGTTCCATTCCTCCTCAGATACCTAGGGCAAGTACTGCAGTGGGGGACGACGAGGCTTCTGCGCCTATTACTTCAGTTCTTCCTTCAGCATCAGGATTTTAGAGTGTGGGCTTACTGCTTTAGCTAGAGAGGGATGGGGCTAGCCCAACTTCCAGTATGATTTATGGCTACCCCAGTTCTTTAGGGCACTATGGCTTGGACTCCGAGTCTTCCAGAGGGTGTATCTGTATCACGGGTAGGGGAAGCACCCAGTTCTTTGAGAGGTTCTTTGGCTAGGTTTAAGGTTACGGTTTCCCCTACCTTAGACTTTACATTTATCGGTTATAACTATATTAACTGGCATCTTTGGGTTGGGT
Source organism: Jaltomata sinuosa (assembly GCA_003996215.1). Classification (NCBI taxonomy): domain Eukaryota; kingdom Viridiplantae; phylum Streptophyta; class Magnoliopsida; order Solanales; family Solanaceae; genus Jaltomata; species Jaltomata sinuosa. Next base: position 752,150 of record QJPP01000739.1, on the reverse strand, counting down.
ATTCTAGGTTGGCACCCTAGAGCTTGCCTGTTTCTTTCGTTGTCCTATTTCTTGCTTTGGTTATAGTATTTGATCTAATCTTGTATTATTACTCTTATGGCCTCGTGTGGCCTTTGTATATGCCTTTGGACCATAGATAGTGGGATATTTGGGAATATCTGTGAGTTCCAGACATCGAGTTATGATTTTAGGTTGGTTATTTATGTTGTAGATCTGATTGTGCCTGTGCAAGGCTGATAGGTTGATTGTGAGTCCTTGGGCTATTGTTGTTTACGATCATATTATTCATGCAAAAGGGTTTTCTGCATATTTTACTACTGTTTTGGCTACGGGCCTACTATAAATAGTTTTCTAAAACTTGCATGGCCCTGAGGGCCCATTTTCGATAAAATGATTATAAAAGGGATTTGTAACTGACTTTATGGATCTTCTTGGAGTAAAAGGGGATTTTATGATAATTTTATCACTGATTTTCATACTGATACTAGGCTCAGATATGCCTTAGCACTAGACATATTTTTATTATGGATTTAGTCCCGGATATACCTTGGGTACCCTATTTAGAGTTTGAGATTTGCGGTTACTGTTTTAGACCTGGATGGACTCCGGGCAGTTATACTTTGAGATTTTGCAATTTTTGCATGTGGTCGAGGACTTCCATGGATCTTATCGATTCAGAATAGGGGCCACGAGTTGCGAGTGCCGGGGAAGGTACATGCAGCACTACTGTCACACCTAGTTCCATCATATCATTCATATTATGTTCGAATCTTTATTTATTGGTTGTTCAATATGCGCTCTGATAGTATTGGATGCCGGAGGGTTTGTGTGCTCTTGTGTGTGTTCCTTGGGTGTACGGATGCCTGTCGGGACTGTAGGTGCCTTAGCATAGGCTATCTTCTGGTAATGTTGGCTAGCGGCCTTCCTATCAATTGTAGATTTACTTATTCCATCCTATGGTAGTACTTACAATTTTGGGGTGTATGTATTTGAGTTCTCGGTAGTTGAATTCTTTAGTAGTGGATGGAATGTGTTAACCTTGTGAGGTGAATACTTGGGGTTTGGACTCGTGGGTAGGTCTTATTAGCTTTTTCCTGGTTTTTGTCGTGGTTCTAGAATTAGGCTGAGTGTTTTCTTTTGTCTAGCGGCCTTAGGTGGTTGTTGCCTAGGCCATTATCTATTGTGTGCTAGGAGTAATTCTATTAGTGTGGTGTTGTACCATTAGTTGTGTACCGGAGAAAGAGGTGTTGTCTTGAGGGGTGGTGGTGTTGGTTTAGCGAGTGGGCATTGGTTGGCTTTTCTTTTCTCCAGAGGTTAGGATCGACCTCCTTCAATTGTTGGTTTAGAAAGTTGGCAGGTTTATGGGTTGTTCTCAGTGTTTTCTTCAGTTTCCTATCTGGTTGTGTTTGGATCGTAGCATTCTTGATGACTTCTGACTCTAGCAAGGTGGTTAAGTTTTGACTGTGGCATGGTGGTCGAGTTTCGACTGTAGCACTTTGGCTAAGTATTGACTATAGTATCGTGGGTGGGATGTGATCGTAGTATTTTGGTTGGGTTAAGCATTCGGCCTATTCTTTTCCTGCCTTATTGATGCATAGACGGTACATATGTGGGAGCTAAGGGAATAGCTCCGTGTTTTAGTTGAGAAAGAGCTTGTCAGGTTTGGCGTTTCCTTGGAAAGGGTTTCGTTTGGTTTGCGAAGGAGGGTGATAGCTCCATGCTTGTGTATATTGTCACATCCCTTTTCGAATGGGAGGAGAATCAAAGGGTTTTTCCAATTGAAGTGACGGTTTTGAATATGAATTATTTTATTTATTGAGTCGTCACTTGGAATTGAGTTATGGTGTTCCAAGTCACCTTTATGAATCCCTAATCAAAAGAAAATTACTCTTTATTTTGGTCTGTGAAAATAAAAGACCGGGTAAAGAATTTTGTTGATCGAGGGGAAGGTATGAGGCACCCCTCGAGTCCTGTGGTTCTAGCACGGTCGCTTTTATCAACTTATACTTAGCTTAAATTATTTTTTGGATAAATTATGTTACAAGCCATGGTTTGCGCGTCTTTTTAATTGTTGAACTTTTATTGGTCTTAACTTAGATGTGTAACCGCATTCTTGGTCTAAATTAGTGAGAATTAATTATTAACGATTTGGCCAAGGTGCGTAATCGCATCCTTGATATTTTATTTTTTCTATTTAATTATATGATCAATTATTTATTTATTTTTAGTGCGTCTCAAGAAAAAGGTGTGTAACCGCATCCTTAATCGAAATGAGGTTTTATTATTATTATTATTTATTTTATCGTGCCTAAAGCTTGTGTAGCGTTAGAAGTATTTGTTTGTCTCTTGTAAACTCGAGACCGTTCGTTCTTATCCATTTTTCACTCATTTCTTTTAATCCTTTTTAATGAGTTTTGAATTAATCGGCAACTCATCTCGCTCTCTCACAATTATTTTTTTCTCTCTTTTCTTTTAATTATGCGATGGGATTTAAAAATAAATCCGCACCACATCGCTCTTTCTCACTTAAGTTAAATACTCAGGCCTTAAAACATTTGATCTAGCTAGGCCTAAAACGTAAAATTAAATCGCAAGACCACTGTCAATGCACTCCACGTCCAACTCAAAGAAAATTCATAACAATGCAACTAGTCAGATCACTCTAATGTGAAACTAGTATTTAAAAAAAATTGCACTCATTAGCTCATTATATCATAGTATTCATTACAGTGAAGTACAAGAAGTGAAATACCAATACAAGCATTAATATGATAAATGTGAACCAAACTTCTTTTGAATATTGCATCTCAAACCCACGATGAACAAACAATGACTTTTCTCTTTCTAAATTTACTTATCACAGAAAATATATAAACCCACTTGGATTAATATTGACATTAGATCTTTAACAATAAGAAGACTCAGAGAAAAACGTTAAGGGAATCAGAAGGGAATGGACATGCTACAATTAAACATGCAAGCATCTAACAGGAACAGCAAACAAGTGATATGATGATGGAGATTTAAATAACTGAGATTAAACAAAAGGACTGGATCTTTAATGGAGTAAAACCTCTTCAATATTTTAATAACCAACGTCACATGTCAAATAATACATGAAACTATTTATATAACTTTGTTCATGTTTTGAATCATAAGAAAGATATTAAAAATACATAGAAGGGAATTGAGTAAGAACTTGTTGTGATAAACTAATTGAGAATTGAAGCAAGAACGTTGTGACCGAAAACTCGAAGCGAGTACCAAAATCTGAACTAAAATTCACGAAACTTCAAAATTACTCCGTGTTTTTTCTGATTTGCATCCTTTCACACTGTTTCTTTTCTTTTGTTTTGTCTCTCTGTTTTCCCCTTTTTCGTATGCTTTTCTCCTTCTGTTTCTCTATATTGTATGTCTTTCCCTCTATTGTCTTCTCTTCTATCTTTTTTCTTATTTTGTGCTCTTCTTTCTTGGGTGTTGCTGCGTGTGTGGGTATATATATTAGTAGTATGTGTGTGTTGTCGTGGGTATGTGTGTGTGTTGAGGGGAATGTGGGGTTGTGTCGTGTGTGTGAGTGTGTTGAGGGGAATGTGGGGTTGTGTCGTGTGTGTGAGTGTGTTGAGGGGAATGAGGGGGTAAAGGGGAGTGCAGGTGAGAGGGAGTAGATTAGTGGGGTGATTTGGGCAGTGGGTTTAGGATTTTTTTTGTTTTATTTTTGTAAAGTAAATAAATAAAATGTAATGATAAAAATAGAGACTAATTATTTTTATATTAATAAAATATAGAAAGGTTAAATGGCTAGTCTAAAAATAAATAAAAATATAAATAAAAAAATATTAAGATTACTAGCTAATTTAAAAAGAAAACATGTTTTTCGAAAATTTTCTTTTTATTGAAAAAGTAAAACAACAAAACCTATCCCCAAATATGACTCTATTTTTTGAAATATTTTTCACCTTTTTAAAATAAAATCTACTAAAAATTAAAATAAATATTAGACTCAAAATAAATATTTAAAGCTAAAAATGAGTTAAAACACGGGAAGGGTCAAAAATCACGTGTCTACAGTTTATCCCTCTTTGGTGGAAAAGACAAAGAGTTTTCAGACAAAAAAGTAGACAATGAGACTAATTTTGATCCGACCATTATTTGAAAGGATGAAGAAAAGAAAAAAGGTGCGATCCAGCCCTGGTTTTGGACAGCCAACATATCCCGCGTAAAGGAAAATCAAATCACGTATAGTTCAAGGAGATGGAATGATGAGTTGGAGAGTCCGAGTGATATCCCGTCGAATTTTCAGTCCATAGCTCTTGTTCTTACATCATGAAAGTAAAAAAATACAATAAAAAGGAAAGAAAAATACAAGATCCTATCTATTCTACATGTCTTGAGTCTTTCTTGAGATCTTCATTTTGGATCTTTAGTTGTCACCTCACCCTCTTCTGATGGGTACCTTGATCTTAAAGTTAAACTTTGAGACTTGAACTTGAAACTTGGACAGAGTCATTGACGCTCTTCCTAATGATAGCTTATAGAGTATGCTTAGATACTTGTTTCTTGATCAGTAGTTGAAAAGGAATGAATCTCATGACGCGGGGTTGTTATATGTATTTGAACAACTGACTCCAGCTATCATTGAGATTGAAAGTTCTGGATTGAGTTAAATCTTTGTTCTTGGACCTCAAGTCCATGCTTTGCTAGGGAAAACTGCAAACCATCATAAACAAAAGAAAGAAACAAAAAAAATTCCCCAGTTTTCACTGAAATTGTTTTTGTGAGTTGTTAGCAAATGTGAAAAAATAAAACTCAGACTAGGATGTATTTATCCTAGGAGAAAATTAAAAATAACGACCTCAGACTAGAATGTATTTATCTTAGGAGAAAATGAAAAATGACTCTCTCAGATTAGAAAGTGTTTATCCTAAGAAAAAATAAAACATAAATATCTCAGACTAGGAAATGTTTATCCTAGGAAAAAATGAAATAATTGTCTCAGACTAGAAAGTGTTTGTCTTAGGAGAAAATAAAAAATGACTGTCTCAGACTAGGAAGTGTTTATCCTAGGAGAAAATGAAAATAACTGTCTTAGACTAGAAAGTGTTTATCCTAGGAAAAAAATAAAAAAATAACTGTCTCAGAGTAGGAAGTGTTTATCCTAGGAGAAAAATTAAAATAACTAAATCTCATTTTTCAGGAGGGTCCTGCTACTAAAAATAAATTTAATTATCCAGAAGGGTCCTGCCACGCTAAATAAATCTCATTGTCCAGGAGGGTCCTGCTAGTCCCATTTTTCAGGAGGGTTCTGTTATTAAAAATAAATCTCATTGTCCCGGAGGGTCCTACTACGCCCATTTTTAGGAGGCACCTTCTACTAAAAATAAATCTTATTGTTCAGGAGGGTCCTGCTAGTCCCATTTTCCAGGAGGGTCCTGCTACTAAAAATAAATCCCATTGTCCAGGAGGGTCCTGCTACACCCATTTTTCAGGAGAGTCCTGCTACTAAAAATATATCCCATTGTTCAGGAGGGTCCTGCTACGCTAAATCATCAAAGATACACAACATAATTTTTGCCCCAGTTTGAACTAGAATTTTTTTAAATTTTTTGATATAAATGTGAACTAATTGTTTCAAAAAAGAAAAATACAAGATTGATATGCAAATAGGGTGTTTGTTCCCTATGATCAAAATACAACTAGGGTGTTTGTTCCTTAAAATAGTCATAGGGTGTTTATTCCCTAAGGTCAAAATGCAATTAAGGTATTTATTTTTTGTGCTAAAAAAGAGATAGGGTATTTGTTCCCTAAAATATCATTAGGGTGTTTATTTCCTAAGGTCAAAATACAACTAGGGCGGTTGTTTTCTAAGGTCAAAATGCAATTAGGGTGTTTGTTCTCTAAGGTCAAAATGCAGCTAGGGTGCTTGTTCCCTAATATACCAATAGGGTGTTTGTTCCCTAAGATCAAAATGCAACTAGGGTGTTTGTTCTCTAAAATACCAATAGGGTGTTTGTTCTCTAAGGTCAAAATGCAACTAGGGTGTTTGTTCCCTAAAATACCAATAGGGTGTTTGTTCCCTAAGGTCAAAATGCAACTAGGGTGTTTGTTCCCTAAAATACCAATAGGGTGTTTGTTCCCTAAGGTCAAAATGCAATTAGGGTGTTTGTTCCCTTTGCAGAAAAGAAATAGGGTGTTTATTCCCTAAAATTGTCGCTAGGGTGTTTGTTCCTTGTGAAAGCATGAAGAAGTTTTTTTTTAGAGAATAAAAATAAAATAAAATAAATTTTCCTCAATGTTGATATAGAGGAACTTTTATTTTTTTTATCTTTTAAATAAAGAACTTTCTGGATGTAAAAAAAATTTATTTGAAGAGACTGAGCCCTATTGTAGTAGGCCTGCCTACGTATCCTATCATTGCAAGAATCAGGCCAAACGTAGTTCACAGAAACATAAAACTTTTTTTCTTTTTGAAGAGTACTTTTTATGAAAGAAATGTTGGAGAGTGAGTAGAGGAAAACCAATTCATTATTTAAACATGTCTTGCTTTAGTTGATACCAACAATTAGTATTATGCATATGATATCATTAATAACTTTCAGATAAATTCGGAGTCAACTTAGAAGTAATTCCTATAGTTTCAAATGATACATCAAACATACTTAAGTATTGACTAGATCTGTTCATCTTGCCTCAGTCAAGAGTTTAAAATTATTTTTATCCTCAGGTTTCAAGTGCTCTTACCATAAATAAAGTCATGTTTCACTCATACTAGAATTGTTTAGATCTTAGGACGCTCTGAAAGTCACTCACACTCAGAAAAATGTTCAATGCATGCAACTAAGATACCATATGCTTGACCCTTATGTAAGTATCCACTAATGTGAGAACACTCAAAATGGGATCAAGTAGGACTTGTCATCGGCTTATTGTGTAGCCTTAGGGATGGGTAGGATATTAGTTTGGGATAAAGTGACTATCCTCTCCTTAAGGTGTAATGACCCTTCCGGTCATTTCCACGTATAGGTTTTCCTTGAACCGTTAGAGCTTGTTTGTAGCGGCCCCAAGTCACTTAAGGCTCGTCAGGACTGGTATTTCGGTGTCGGGTCGATTTTTTTGGTCGCATTATAAGTTTTGAAGTCAAGCAAGTCGGCAAAGGTTATCGCAAGTTCTTTAATAAATTTTCTGAACTTTGGGTAAAATGTCTTGGAGATTTTCTCTCAATATATAAAGAGTTAGAAGTCCTCCAAAATACCAAATCGAAGGTCTACGAGTCTACTTTCTAACGCACAAAACCTCACGTCCAACTGATCGCGGAGTAAAACGTTATGACTATTTTACCGCGGACTGTCTGGCAGAAATCGGGTTGCCAATCGGGTCGCGAACCGGGTCGGGTCAAAATCGATTTTAAGCCTCAACTTCACATTTTAAAATGCCGTTTTAGTTCTGAAATAGTGAGAAAACATAAGGGAGGGTTCCAAGAGAGTTCTTTAGTATCTAAATCGTGCGATGGTGAGTTGCAAACTTAAATTTAAGAATTTTATTAACATCGCGTGTATTTGAAAATATTTTATTTAAAAGTTGAATTTGGTAAAAATTATATTATTATTACCTTTTCAAAATATTTTAAAGGTTTATGAAAAATATTTTTGTTGTGATATAATTGTATATGTATTTATTTTATAAGGTTTTTGTACATTGTAAAATTTTAACGGAGATAGTAAATTTAGTAATGTTGAAATTTATTATTATAATATAGTAGGTTTTATTCGAAATAATTTTCTAATGATTACGGTATATTCAAAAAATTATATTTATTATACTACGAACTTATGCAATACCCGAGTACGTACGTAACATGGATCCACCTATCAATAAGTGGATAAGAGGAGGTGTGGTGATGACACCCACACCCCCACGTGGGAGTCATACAAATAAGGGAGCAATACCTTTATGGTTAAGTTGCTGCCAACTAATGTTAGTATGTAATTAATGACCATATTGGCCAAAGTATTATATACACTCCAGCAATTATGGATTATGACATTCTTGCTCACTTTCCTTTGTGTGTTTGTCAAACAATATTACTGTATAAAATATAGCAAGTTCTTATGTATTTTTAACGTTATATTTGATCGGCCGAAAGCAATAGATTATCTACGTCAAGTTATTCAAGCCCGAGTCCGAGTTTGATTTCGTGTTGGAGGTTTTTTGGAGAGGTTCAAGCTTGTCATCGGACGACAGGTAGGTTACAGTGTATTTTCCCTAGACTCCGCATATATAGGATAAAATTGTATTAATGGGCATCCTTGGGTTGGTTTATTAGGTTGGTACCACAGACCTCGACCGCTTTATTCATGTCCGCCTACTTTTGTTCCTCCGTTGCTTGTAGTATTTGCCGATATATTTTATTTACCCTTGTGGTCCTGTGAGGCCTTGTTGACTCTGAAACATAGAAGGTGGGATTTTTGGAATGTCCGCGAGTCCCGGGCATAGAATTATCCTTCTAGGCTGGTTATGCTTGCTGAGTAGCTGTGGGCCTGTGCAGGGTCGATAGGTTGATTGTGAGCTGCTGGGCAGCTATTGTGTGTGATCATACCATTTCCATGCATATAAAGAGGTTTTATCCATGTTTTACTATGGTTTTGGCTTCGGGCCTACTGACACTATTTTCTAAACCTTACATGGCCCGGAGGGCCCGTTTTTGATGGAAATAATTTAGAAATGGTTTGATTTAACTTGTGAATATTCCTGGGTAAAAGGAAGTAAAATTATGTTTTAAAACACCAGTTTTACTACTAACGCTAGACTCGGAAGGGCCGGGGTGCTAGTTGAGTTTTCTTGCTACTTGAGATGATTTTTAGCCTCGGTCATACCGAGCACCTGAGATGATTTTCTACTGTTTAGACCCGGTTATGCCCGGGCACCCTTGGAGGGGTTTTTTTTTGAGATATTTTCCTACTACTTTAGTCCTGGACAGGGTCTGGGCATGCATATTTGAGACTGGGTCTCTATCTTGATACCGGGCTTGCTTCCGGACGACATGTTTTGATACTGAGTTTTAGTATGGGCTCTGGGACCTCCATGGACCTTGCCATCCGGGCCAGGGGCTACGGGCTGCGTGTTCCGGAGGAAGGGTATACGGTGGAGTAGATGTATACGGGCAGTGTCCTTCCATGGAACCTACCTGCTGGGCCGGATCGGCACCGGAGGAGGTACATACAGAGGTACCATTTCACTTGAGACCTTCATGCATCATATCATTCATTGTTTGAGGCTCCACCCTTGTTTGTTGTTTGCTGATTGTACGCTCCGGTAGTATGGGATGCCGGAGGGTTTGTTTTCACTTGTTTGTGTTCCTCGGTTGTATGGGCGGCCGGGGGACTGTAGGTAGACTTTTTGCTATTTACTTACAGAATTGTTCTCTATTATGGATAAGTATGAGATTGGTTACTGCTAGACTGTTAGTTTCTGGATTTGAGATTGATATGATTAGTTGAGTTTGATTCATGTCTCTGAGCATGCCTATCGTTACTCTTTCTCTCTTCTTCTTACACTTGAGGTTACCGGTATACCGTCCATTTCGTAAACTTATTATGTATACACTGTTATTGCAAGGACCCCAGGTGCGTTATTTCTTACTTTCACCTGTGCCGTTGGTGTGTATATTCTGCTTACTGGCCTCACATGTGGTTCTGTTGATTTCCCTCTGGGCTAGTTCCTGTGTACCTTTCCATTGATTTCTGTGACTGTGCTTCTATTCTGTCTGTTACTACACTTTTATCTTATATGTGCCCAGTCGGCCTATGATACCTACTGGGTACCTTATGCTTCGCATTTGGTGCTCACCCCTACCCCCTGCATCTTTGGGTGCAGATCCTAGCGTGGGCCATCGCTGTTAGATCGTTGTGATTCGTGCTTGGAGATCTGTTGGGGACTACTTCAGACTGAGGGTGAGCTCTTGGCGATCGGAGCTTATCTTTAGTTTATCTTTTGCTTCATGTACTCTATTACCATTCAGAGACATCTGTATATATTGTTTAGATCGTTCGCACTCCATGTATGTAGTTTTGGCTCTATACTATGATACCAGGTCTTGGGGTTTGGTTTAGTTTCCGCATATGTATATATTTAAAGTCCTTTTATCTATTCTCTTTGTCTTGTTCTCTTATTTGTTAGATAGTAGCCTATTACTAACTGTTCTGGGCTACGGGGATTGGTTCACCTACCGGGGGTTGTAGGTGCCATCATGATCGAGAAATTGGGTCGTGACAACTTGGTATCAGAGCTTTAGGTTCACCGGTGTCATCGGTATAGGAGCCAATGTCTAGTAGAGTCCTGCGGATCGGGGCGGAGACATCCGTACTCAATCTTTGGGAGGCTACAGTGACATTTTAGGAATTTGACTCTTTCATTGCTTCTTTGTCATGCGTAGAACCCTTGAAGTTTCTGGAAATCTCATTTGTTCTACTTCATTCTTCCGCAGATGGTTCGTACGAGATCATCGGCATCACGCGGAGATGAGCCTCCCATTCCAGCTATGGGTCGAGGACGCCCTCGATAAGTGGCACCTTCTAGAGCTGCTAGAGTGGAGATAGATCCCGAGCGGATTGTGGATCAGGGGGCAGCCCAGGTACCACCAGCTCCAGCGCTAGCTCCAGTACCAGCTCCAGTGCCCACTTCTGTGCCAGCTCCAGCCGCAGCTCAGTCTCCACATATTCGGGGATTACTATTACAGCTTTTGGGTGTGATTGGAGAGCGGCCTTCTGAGGTAGCGCATACATCCGCTCAGGGGGCAGCCCTGGGTGCACAGAGCTCAGGAGTGCAGCCTGCTACTATGGCTCCCCGTGCGGAGGTCATTCCGGTCCCATCTGTTGCACAGCCTCTTGCTCTTCGCCCAGCTATGATAGAGTCAGAGTAGAAGGCGTTGGGTAGGTTTTTGAGGTTCGCACCTCCGAGGTTTGCTGGTACTTCTGGACAGGATCCACATGACTTTATTACTACCTGTGAGGAGATGTTGCATCATTTGGGTTTGCTGGAGACTCACGGGGTTGGTTATACTACCTATCAGTTGGAGGGCCCAGCGAAGTTATGGTGGAGGGCCCAGGTTGCTTGTAGACCACCATCGTCACCTCCTTTGACCTGGTCTGAGTTTTATGAGGCCTTTATGGACAAGTTCCTACCTCAGAGTGATCGTGAGCGTCACAGGGAGCAGTTTACTTACCTTGTGCAGGGGTCTACGACTATCTCGGAGTATGAGACCCGTTTTCATCAGCTAGCACTGTTTGGAGCTATGATCATTCCTACCGAGGTAGATAGGATTCACAGATTTGTATGGGGTTTGAGGCCAGAGATCAGGCAGCCAGCTGAGATATTGATTGCTAGTGATCGGTCATTCCAGGCTATTGTAGACTATGCCCGCACTATGGAGGACTTACAGCGACATGATCAAGGGTCCAGAGATTAGAGGACTCGACATCAGAGTGTCTACAGTGGTTCCAGATATGGTAGTAGAGGTCCTGGACAGTGGAGCCGGAGTTATCATCCACAGCAGTACCAGGGTCAGTCCAGCCGACCGGTTCAGGCTTCCCTTCAGACTTTCGGTAGTACCCAGTTCGAGCAGGGTCAGAGCAGCCATCAGGGCTATAGCGGCCAGTCTTCGAGGGGTATAGTTTCTGGGGAATCAGGTCGTGGTGGTCATACAGGATCTGCTGGTTCATATCGACTGAGTAGGCCGTTAGGGGCTTGTTTTACTTGTGGTGCGATTGGTCATTTTGCTAGAGATAGCCCTCAGCAGGGTACAGTTTAGTTGGCCGAGCCTTTACGAGCAGTTCAGCCTCCGGCTAGAGGGGGTGGTCGTCAGGGTAGAGGTGGTGCTCCACGCGGCAGAGCAGGTGGTAGGGATGGCGGTCGGGCAGGTGGAGGTCGTCGTCAGTTTTACACGGTCCCTAGGAGACCAGAGGCAGAGGCCTCAGATGCTGTGATTACAGGTACGATTTCTGTGTGCCATCAGTCTGCTATGGATTTATTTTATCCTGGATCCACTTGTTCATATGTATCTGCCTACTTTGTGCCTTGTTTGGGGTTGGCTAGTGAGCCATTATCTGTTCTTGTTTCTGTTTCGACCCCAGTAGGAGATTTTTTAGTAGAGGATCGGATTATGAGATCTTGTATGCTATCTATTGGTGATTCAGAGACTTGGGGTGATTTGATGATTCTTGATATGCTAGATTTTGATGTGATACTGGGCATGGACTGGTTATCCCCTCACCGTGTGGTTTTAGATTGTTATGCCAAGACCATTACCATAGCTGTGCCCGGTGTATCCCCGATTGTGTGGCAGGGTTCTTATAACCATGCACCATCTGGGATCATCTCTTGTCTTCGAGCTAGGAAGTTGATTTCCCGTGGGTGTTTAGCTTATCTAGCATATGTCCGAGATGTTAGTGCTGACCCTACTTCTCCTGAGTCTTTTCCTGCAGTTAGAGACTTCCTCGATGTGTTTCCTACCGACCTGCCAGGCCTTCCACCTGAGAGAGATATTGATTTTGCTATTGAGTTAGAGCCGGGCACTAGACCCATTTCTATTTCTCCTTACCGTATGGCTCCTGCTGAGTTGAGGGAGATTAAGGAGCAGCTCCAGGATCTGTTAGCTAAGGGGTTTATTAGACCTTGTGTGCCACCGTGGGGTGCTCCTATTCTCTTCGTGAAGAAGAAGGATGGGTCAATGCGCATGTGTATTGATTATCGGCAGCTGAATAGGGTGACAGTGAAGAATAGGTATCCGATGCCGAGGATTGATGATTTGCTTGACCAGCTTCAGGGTTCAGTCGTGTTTTTGAAGATTGATTTGAGGTCCGGCTACCATCAGTTGAGGATTAGGGCGGAGGACATCCCTAAGACAGCATTCAGGACATGTTATGGCCATTATGAGTTCTTGGTGATGTCTTTTGGGTTGACTAATGCCCCCGCAGCCTTTATGAACTTGATGCACAGGGTTCTTGGCCCGTATTTGGACTCATTTGTGATAGTTTTTATAGACGACATCTTGGTGTACTTGCGTAGTAGAGATGAGCATGAGCAGCACTTGAGGGTTATACTCCAGACTTTGAGAGATCATCGGCTTTATGCCAAGTTCTCAAAGTGTGAGTTTGCGGCTTGAGTCAGTTGATTCCTGGGCACGTGGTGTCTAAAGGAGGGATTTAGGGGTTGATCGGGAAAGGATTTCAGCGGTTTGTGAGTGGCCTTAGACCTACTACAATTTTATATAATTGTGCTGAGGTTCGCAAGCTTTATTGCGGTTAGCCAGGTTAACTACAGACGGTTTGTGAGGATTTTCTTCCATAAGCAGGCACCCTTGACTATGACTGACTAGGGAAGGAATCCCATTTCAGTGGTCGGACCAGGTGTGAGGATAGCTTCCAAAGCTTTAAGGCCTTTATGACTTCAGCTCCAGTTTGTGACTTTGCCGGTTGGGGTCAGAGCTTCTCCTGTGTATTGTTGATGCTTCTGGGTGGTCTTGGTTGTGTTGATATGCGCAGGGTCGAGTAATAGCATATGCGTCGAGGCAGCTGAAGATCCACGGGCGCAACTTTACCCCACTCATGACTTAGAGTTGGCGGCGGTAGTTTTTGCGCTCAAGATCTGGAGGCATTACTTATATGGAGTTCACTGTGATATCTTCACCAATCACCGTAGTCTTCAGTATATCACGAGTCAGCGGGAGTTGAACTCGAGGCAGAGAAGATGGGTCGAGTTACTGAAGGACTATGACTTCACTATTCTGTATCATCCAGGCAAGGCAAACGTGGTAGCGGATGCCTTGAGCCGGAAGGCAGTGAGTATGGGTAGCCTAGCTTCTCTTTCAGTTTCAGAGCGACCGTTGGCCTTGGACATCCAGTCCTTGGCTAACTGTTTGGTTAGGCTTGACTTGTCGGATCCTAGCAGAGTTCTCGCCAGTGTTGAGGTTCGTTCTACTTTGATTGATCAGATTCAGAGCCATCAGTTTGAGGATCAGCAGTTGTGTGACCTTCGTGATCGGGTTGTTCAGGGTGAGACCAGTCGGGCCACTCTGGATTCAGATGGGGTTCTGAGGTTTGATAGTCGCCTTTGTGTTCCGAGGATTAGTGATTTGATTCAGTTGATACTTCATGAGGCACATTGTACTAGATACTCCATTCACCCTGGCACATCAAAGATGTATAGAGACTTGAGGCAGCTTTACTGGTGGAGTGGTATGAAGCGGGATATAGCGGAGTTTGTATCTCGGTGCTTGAACTGTCCAGCAGGTTAAGTTCGAGCACATGAGACCTGGTGGTTTGATGCAGCGACTTCCCATTCCTGAGTGGAAGTGGGAAGGGATTACTATGGACTTCGTTATTGGTTTGCCTCGTACTTCTCATGGGTTTGATTCCATATGGGTGATTGTTGATAGGCTGACTAAGTCAACACATTTCTTGCCGGTTCAGACTTCTTATGGCGCAGAGAGGTTAGCTCAGATCTACTTTCGTGACATAGTTCGATTGCATAGGGTTCCAGATTCTATCATTTCAGACCGTGGCACTCAGTTCACATCTCAGTTCTGGAGGACATGCTTCGGGCCTGTGTTCTTGACTTTGGAGGTTCTTGGGATCAGTTTGTTCCCTTGGCAGAGTTTGCTTATAATAACAGCTTCCATTCGAGTATCGACATGGCACCTTTTGAGGCTTTGTATGGCAGGCGTTGCAGATCACCGGTAGGTTGGTTTGATGGTTTTAGTTCTGGCCACAGAGCACAGATTTGCTTCGAGATTCCTTAGACCGAGTCCGAGTGATTCAGGACAGACTTCGGGCAGCTCAGAGCAGGCAGAAGAGTTATGCTGATCGTAGGCTTCGTGCCTTGGAGTTTAGTGTCGGTGACTTGGTGTTTCTCCGTTTATCGCCCATGAAGGGCGTGATGAGATTTGGTAGGCGGGGCAAGCTTAGCCCCAGGTACATTGGGCCGTTTGAGATTCTTCAGAGGGTCGATAGCGTTGCCTATCAGCTAGCCTTGCCTCCGATGTTTTCAGCTATACATCCTATATTTCATGTTTCGATGTTGCGTCGGTATGTCCCAGATGAGTCTCATGTGTTGCAGTGGGATTCAGTTCAGTTGGGTGAGGGTTTAGCCTTTGTTGAGGAGCCGGCAGCTATTTTGGCCAGAGATGTCAGGAGATTGAGGTCTCGAGAGATCCTGGTTGTTAATGTTCAGTGGAGGCACCGTCCAGTCGAGGAGGCTACCTGGGAGACCGAGAGAGATATGCGGGCTCAGTATCCGCAGTTGTTTGGGCCTTCAGGTACCCCCTTGACCTTGACTTTCGAGGACGAAAGTCCTTTTTAGTAGTGGATGATGTAATGACCCTTCCGGTCATTTCCACGTATACGTTTTCCTTGAACCGTTAGAGCTTGTTTGTACCGGCCCCAAGTCACTTAAGGCTCATCAGGACCGGTATTTCGGTGTCGGGTCCATTTGTTTGGTCGCATTATAAGTTTTGAAGTCAAGCAAGTCAGCAAAGGTTATCGCAAGTTCTTTAATAAATTTTCAGAACTTTGGGTAAACTATCTCGGAGCTTTTCTCTCAATATATAAAGAGTTAGAAGTCCCCCGAAATACCAAATCGAAGGTCTACGAGTCTAGTTTCCAACTCACAAAACCTCACGTCCAACTGATCGCGGAGTAAAAAGTTATAACTGTTTTACCGCGGACTGTCTGGCAGAAACCGGGTTGCGAACCGGGTCGCGAACCGGGTCGGGTCAAAATTGATTTTAAGCCTCAACTTCACGTTTTAAAATGCCATTTCAGTTCTGAAACAGTGAGAAAACATAAGGGAGGGTTCCAAGAGAGTTCTTTAGTATCTAAATCGTGCGATGGTGAGTTGCAAACTTAAATTTAAGAATTTTATTAACATCGCGTGTATTTGAAAATATTTTATTTAAAAGTTGAATTTGGTAAAAATTATATTATTATTACCATTTCAAAATATTTTAAAGGTTTATGAAAAATATTTTTGTTGCGATATAATTGTATATGTATTTATTTTATAAGGTTTTTGTACATTATAATATTTTAACGGAGATAGTAAATTTAGTTTGATGAAATTTATTATTATAATATAGTAGGTTTTATTTGAAATAATTTTCTAATGATTACGGTATATTCAAAAAATTATATTTATTATACTACGAACTTATGCAATACCCGAGTACGTACGTAACATGGATCCACCTATCAATAAGTGGATAAGAGGAGGTGTGGTGATGACACCCACACCCCCACGTGGGAGTCATGCAAATAAGGGAGCAATACCTTTATGGTTAAGTTGCTGCCAACTAATGTTAGTATGTAATGAATGACCATATTGGCCAAAGTATTATATACACTCCAGCAATTATGGATTATGACATTCTTGCTCACTTTCCTTTGTGTGTTTGTCAAACAATATTACTGTAAAACATATAGCAAGTTCTTATGTATTTTTTAACGTTATATTTGATCAGCCGAAAGCAATAGATTATCTACGTCAAGTTATTCAAGCCCGAGTCCGAGGTTGATTTCGTGTTGGAAGTTTTTCGGAGAGGTTCAAGCTTGTCATCGGACGACAGGTAGGTTACGGTTTATTTTCCCTAGACTCCACATATATAGGATAAAATTGTATTAATGGGCATCCTTGGGTTGGTTTATTAGGTTGGTACCACAGACCTCGACCGCTTTATTCATGTCCGCCTACTTTTGTTCCTCCGTTGCTTGTAGTATTTGCCGATATATTTTATTTACCCTTGTGGTCCTGTGAGGCCTTGTTGACTCTGGAAATTAGAAGGTGGGATTTTGGGAATGTCCGCGAGTCCCGGGCATAGAATTATCCTTCTAGGTTGGTTATGCTTGCTGAGTAGCTGTGGGCATGTGCAGGGTTGATAGGTTGATTGTTAGCTGCTGGGCAGCTATTGTGTGTGATCATACCATTTCCATGCATATAAAGAGGTTTTATCCATGTTTTACTATGGTTTTGGCTTCGGGCCTACTAACACTATTTTCTAAACCTTGCATGGCCCGGGGGGCCCATTTTTTATGGAAATAATTTGGAAATGGTTTGATTTAACTTGTGAATATTTCTGGGTAAAAGGAAGTAAAATTATGTTTTAAAACACCAGGTTTACTACTAACGCTAGACTCGGAAGGGCCGGGGTGCTAGTTGAGTTTTCTTGCTACTTGAGATGATTTTTAGCCTCGGTCGGACCGAGCACCTGAGATGACTTTCTATTGTTTAGACCCGGTTATGCCCGGGCACCCTTGGAGGGGTTTTTTCTTGAGATATTTTCCTACTACTTTAGTCCTGGACAGGGTCTGGGCATGCATATTCGAGACTGGGTCTCTATCTTGATACCAGACTTGCTTCCGGACGACATGTTTTGATACTGAGTTTTAGTATGGGGTATGGGACCTCCATGGACCTTGCCATCCGGGCCAGGGGCTACGGGCTGCATGTGCCGGAGGAAGGGTATACGGTGGAGTATAGGTATACGGGAAGTGTCCTTCCATGGAACCTACCTACTGGGCCGGATCGGCACTAGAGGAGGTACATACAGAGATACCATTTCGCTTGAGACCTTCATGCATCATATCATTCATTGTTTGAGGTTCCACCCTTGTTTGTTGTTTGTTGATTGTGCGCTCCGGTAGTATGGGATGCCGGAGGGTTTGTTTTCACTTGTTTGTGTTCCGCGGTTGTATGGGCGGCCGGGGGACTGTAGGTAGACTTTTGCTATTTACTTACAGAATTGTTCCCTGTTACGGTTAAGTATGAAATTGGTTATTGCTAGACTGTTAGTTTCTTGATTTGAGATTGATATGATTAGTTGAGTTTGATTCATGTCTCTGAGCATGCCTATCGTTACTCTTTCTCTCTTCTTCTTACACTTGAGGTTACCGGTATACCGTCCATTTCGTAAACTTATTTTGTATACACTGTTATTGCAAGGACCCCAGGTGCGTTATTTCTTACTTTCACATGTGCCTATGGTGTGTATATTCTGCTTACTGGCCTTACATGTGGTTCTGTTGATTTCCCTCTGGGCTAGTTCCTGTGTACCTTTCATTGATTTCTGTGACTGCTTGCCTCTATTCTGTCTGTTACTACACTTTTATCTTATATGTGCTCAGTCGGCCTATGATACCTACTGGGTACCTTATGCTTCGCATTTGGTGCTCACCCCTACCCCCTGCATCTTTGGGTGCAGATCCTAGAGTGGGCCATCGCTGTTAGATCGCTGTGATTTGTGCTTGGAGATCTGTTGGGGACTACTTCAGACTGAGGGTGAGCTCTTGGCGATCGGAGCTTAACTTTAGTTTATCTTTTGTTTCATGTACTCTATTATCATTCAGAGACAACTGTATATATTGTTTGGATCGTTTGCACTCCATGTATGTAGTTTTGGCTCTATACTATGATACCAGGTCTTGGGGTTTGGTTTAGTTTCCGCATATGTATATATTTAAAGTCCTTTTATCTGTTTTCTTCGTCTTGTTCTCTTATTTGTTAGATAGTAGCCCATTACTAACTGTTCTGGGCTACGGGGATTGGTTCACCTACCGGGGGTTGTAGGTGCCATCATGACCGAGAAATTGTGTCGTGACAACAGGATAGCACTGTACCTTCGATGTTTTTATGCTTTTGCACTTGATCTTTATTTGCTTGGCTACTTTTTCTCATTTTTTTCATGAGCTTTTCGTTCTTTTTGTCGGAGTATTTTTGTGTAGCTTTTCTTTTGTTTCTTGTAATTTTTTCTTCTGGACTTTCGCATTTTTCACCTTTTATTTTGTCACCAACTTAGATCTTTGTCAGTGCGCTCAAGGAGGTGGGGTCAAAATAGGGGTTAGTGCGTTTATGCACTAAAAAAGATATAGGCTAAGATGTGGTTATTCAAGAATATAGTTTTAGGCTCAAAAGGGGAACTCTAGGATATACATATCATTTGGTAGTCTTCAAAGGCACAATCGGGTCAAAGAAAGCCTACAATCTTTCAAAGTTAAGTGATTCTCAAGATTTCACCTAAACAAACATTCATGCCAAGTTCTAGATCAACAGAGCCATGTCATTGAATTTTCAATCTAAAACTTATTTCACAATGCACATGAAACAATGAGATCAATTTTTATTTTAACCCTGACTTTAAGCAAGAGAATTTCTCAAATATCACTTAAGTATAATTAAGAGGTACCAAAAGAATCTATGATTCACAATAAAGCTGATCCACTCTATCATGTTGAGTAATTTAATATTTTTTTTCATGCACATCAAAATAACTTTCATTTCAAATGTGAATGAAATAGTTGTGCCTATTTTTGGGAGACAACCACAAATACCATTTCCAAACATTGTCTTTTCGTGATAATTTATGATTTGTTGGGGATTTGCGGAGAACGTCATTCATCTCTCCTTTGGTGCTTTACTTTTGAGGTTGGCCGCAGCGTCCTGATCTGCTTGGGGATTCGAGGATGTTGCTGATCTTTACTTATCTGGCAGTTCCTGCAACTATAAGAAATATGTCCTTTCCAGAAGAGGCTCTTTCCCACTGTTTTGGCTTTTCTCGTCAATTTTGGGGAATCTGGTCTTGTTGCGTTGCTTTGAATGCATTGGATAATGAGATACTTTCACCGATCTCCAATGTAATTTTTAGGACAACCTGCATCCACAAAAAAATTATTAGTTTTTTGGCAAAATTGATCCATGTTGACTTTCTTCGATCTTCTGCTCCTTGCTTTGTCTGTCCAGATGTTTTCCACTTTTGGGTACTCATCGTCCTCGACTCCCCGGGTCACGGTAGACATAAGACAAAATCAAATTATGAAAGAGTAAAACTAATCTTTTGTAAAGATTTTTCATACAAGTTCTTTAGAAAACAAAGATTTAAAAAGGGATAGTTTTGGGAAGGTCTCTGCCCATCATGTCATGTACTAGCTCAACAAACGTCCTTTACTCGAGTCTTTGACATCTCTGACATGCTGCGAGAGGACTCTTAGAGATCCTTTATTGTCCTAGCTGGAAAAGATCTTTCGGGAAATCTGTCACAGCTGGGGATTAATCCACCTCGGGCTTTGTTACAACTGGGGATTTTTGAAGTAGACTCTAATCTCTCGGTGCTGAGGAATTCATCGGAGTTTGTTTCTGAATTGTTGAATGAAATTTGGTGGAAATATTGAGGTCCTCCTCAAAATTTCTTCCCCAGTTAAAGGTTTGACGATGAATCTTATTCCATTGATAAGAGATTGACACTCTGTGGAAATTATGAGATTCTTTCTCGAGATTCACTTCAGTTGCTCTTCAACATAGTCTGTATTCCAACTTGCTGGAGAATGATCTTTACCTTCTGAATTTTTGAGATTCCATTCTCAAAATTTCTACCCAGTTTCCATTTCCTAGGGTGACATGACCGAGCCGTTGTGGCGCCTACGTATTCTATTAAAACATGAATCAGGTCAAACGTAGTTCTCACACTTGTAGTGGGAGAATGCTGGAAATAAATAAAAGGATGACCGAGGCTGCCTACGTATCTCATTCTTGAGAATTCAGGTCGAACATAGTTCAAGATAAAAAAAGGAGAAAGATAGATTTTTCTAAAGGGTTGATCGAAGTCGACACAGGCCACCTACATATCTAATTCTTGAGAATTCAGGTCAAACATAGTTCGTAGCAGAGGATAGGGATGTTTTAAGCTATTACAAAGCATAAAAATTATTACAGTCAAAAAATGCAATTACAGGGAAAGAAGTGAAAGAAAAACCATCTTCAGGCATAGTATCTCTTCACAACATCAGAGTTGATCGTCTTGGGCCACGCTTGGCCATCCATCTCGGATAAAATCAAAGCTCCTCCATATAGCACTTTATGGATGACGTATGGTCCTTGCAAATTAGGTGCAAACTTTCCTTTGTATTCATCTTGATGTGGGAAGATACGCTTAAGGACCAACTGTCCTATGGAAAACATGCAAGCACTTACTCTCTTATTGAATGCACGAATCATTCGTTGCTAGTACAACTGACCATGGAATACAACACTCATCCTTTTCTCATTAATCAACATGAGTTGTTCATAGCGGGCGATCCGAAGAGATGGTATCTCAACTTCAGCAGGTATCACCGCTTCCGACCCATACACCAACGCATAAGGAGTTTCCCCGGTCAAAGTCTTGACGATCGTCCGGTATCCCAACAAAGAATAAGGCAGTATCTCGTTCCAAGATCAGTGAATATCAACCATATGAGGTCCACACATTCCAGCATGTACTTCTTCTAGCAACTTTGTGGCTTCAATAGAGTCAACACATCTTAAGAATCCAAGATCTGGAGTCCTCCTATAAAGGATTTCTCCATTTAGGAAAACGTTATTGGCCATCCAGCGAATCATCTTGTTTTGGTTGGCTGTCACATCTTATGGGTAGATCCCAGCTTCTAGATATCTCTTGATATCATAATACCATGGTTTTCCATTGGGTTCTGCTTCAACTTGCGCTTAGTGTGCAGGTTGCTCTCTTAGACTTATCACCAACGGGTCAATGTAATTCTGGTCTGGGTGCTGAATCATCGCAGATATGGTCGCCAGGGCATCAACAAATTCATTTTGAATCCTTGGAGTATGCTTGAACTCAATCTTTCTGAACCACTTGCACAGACTTCGTACCAGTCTCACATATAACACAATCTTGGGGTTTTTCACAGCCCATCAGCCTTGGACTTGGTGAATTAGCAAATCGGAGTCACCAATGACCAAGAGTTCTCAAATATCTATATCAATAGCCAACTGAATGTCGAGAATACAAGCTTCATATTCGACCATGTTGTTGGTGCATGAAAGATGGAGTTTGGTTGTTACTGGGTAATGTTGACCAGTTTCTGATACCAAGACCGCTCCAATACCTGAACCTTTAAAATTAACCGCTCCATCAAAGAATAACCTCCAACTAGGGTATGCTTCTGCAATATCCTTGCCTACGAATATAATCTCTTCAACTCTGAAATACGTTCGGAGTGGTTCATAATCTTCATGAACCAGCTAAATGATCTGCTAAGGCTTGTCCTTTGATTGCTTTTTGAATCACATACATGATGTCAAACTCACTTAGCAACATTTTCCACTTGGCCAATTTCCCTGTAGGAATGGACTTTTGGAATATGTACTTCGGAGGGTCCATTCTGGAAATGAGATACATCGTGTAGGACGACAAATAATGTCTCAATTTCTGGGTAACCCACGTCAAAGCACAACAAGTCCTTTACAACAAAGTATAACAAGCCTTATAAGGAGTGAACTTCTTGCTCAGATAATAAAATGCTCATTCTTTCTTTCCACTTTTGTCATGTTGCCCTAGGAAGCACCCAATTGCATTTTTTGAGACTGACAGTTATAGAAACAACGGGTTTCCTTCTCTCAGGGGGACTAATACCGGTGGACTGGACAAATAATCCTTAATATGGTCAAAAGCTTATTGACACTACTCTATCCAATTGGTTGGTGCATCCTTCTTTAGCAACTTAAAGATGGGTTCACAAATAACCATTGATTGGGCTATGAACCGGCTAACATAATTCAATCTCCCCATGAAACTCATGACTTCTTTCTTGGTCTTCGGGGGAGGAATCTCCTGAATTGCTTTGATCTTTGAAGGGTCGAGCTCAATGCCCCTCCTACTGACTATGAAGCCCAACAACTTACCAGCTGGTACCCCGAAAGTACACTTGGCAGGGTTCAACTTCTGATTGTACTTCCATAGTCAATCAAAGAACTTTCTCAAATGAGTCAAGTGATCCAAACTCTTGCGGAATTTGATAATAACATGATCCACGTACACTTTGATCTCCTTGTGAATCATGTCATGAAATATGGTTGTCATGGCTCACATGTAAGTGGCACCCACATTCTTAAGACCAAACTGTATCACCTGGTAATGATAAACACCCCAAGGTGTGATAAAGGCCATTTTCTATGCATCTTCTTCATCCATTAAGATTTGGTGGTACCCAGAAAAATAATCCATGAATGACTGCATCTCATGCTTCACGCAGTTGTCAATAAGGATGTGGATATTGGGTAATGGAAAGTTATCCTTGGGACTATCCTTGTTCAGATCTCGATAGTCAACACAAATTCTGATCTTCTCGTCTTTCTTTGGCACTGGTACAATGTTGGCCAACCAAGTTGGATACTTCGTGACTTATACCACTCCAGGTTGTATCTGCTTGGTTACTTCTTCTTTAATCTTCAAACTCAAATCAGGTTTTAACTTTTGGGTCTTCTGCTTAATCAGATTAAACCTTAGATTGATAGGCAACTTATGAGAGATGATATTTGTGCTCAGCCCTGGCATGTCACTGTAGGCTCAAGAAAATATGTTGATGTATTCTCGGAGCAATATGATGAGTTCCTTTTTCTGTGTTTTTGTCAGATGGACACTGATTCTGGTTTTTTTGACCTCTTAGCCATCTCTTAGATTGACTGTCTTGGTTTACTCTAGGTTAGGCCTTTCTCGGTTCTCAAAATATTTTAGTTCTTCTGTCATTTCTTCAGGAACCATAGTTTCTTCATCATATTCCTCAAAATCATCGTCCTCTAGCTCGGTTTGTTTGTGAAGCTCTTGACATGACATGAAATTGAGAGTATTTAACTTATTATTACTGAAACTAAAACAAAATGAGTTAGATAATAACAAGTAAATGTCAATAATGATGACCAACAAATGTTTTTGAAATAAGGAGGCTTTCATTGAAATCATGAAAATATTTACAAACTATGGCTACAACCCGTATGAATGCAGGTTCATGCCTTTTGGAAAGCGGTAAAGTAGTGTGAGGATTATTAAAACATAATGGGTGGGTCATGGAGCCTCATACGGACCATCACCAAATTTTAGTAAAATAGAGTCTTTGTCTACCCAGACAAATGGAGAATCACGAGGGGAGTGGTGGCCCAGTTCTGCAACTTTTTGCCATGCCTGGCATCCCTCATCACGATTACTTCAGGGATTTCTTCTGTTATAGCGTCTCATTTTTTGAACAGCTCTCCTATTCTGTCCTCTAACCCATCGCTAGAGGACCAATATACACCGGGAATGACTGATATAGGTGAGGTAGCGGCTTTAGCCGTCCTAACTGCTTTTTCTCCTCAATTTTCGCCTTGTCCTTTTGGAACACATACCCTAATCCGTGCTTGGTCAGATGTATGGGGATGCTTATTGGCTCAGTCATTCCATCTGAATTCTTTCCTAATCAAAAACCTGGTTCATATCCGCTCCTCAACATCGCAGTTGCAAGCAACTTATACATAGGCTACATTTGGAACTTGAGGAGCGAGATCTTCTCTGGTGGCATTGATGATCTACACGGTGTAGAAATTGCTTCCCCTCGAGACTTCTCTATCATGGGGACACAACCATTGGGATAACATAGGTGACTCCCCTCACCATGAATCACCACCTTATGCTCTTCCCAAATGAACTTCACTATCTGATGTAAAGTCGATGTCACGGCTCCAGCTCTATGGATCCATGGTCTTCCCAAAAGCAAGTTATCGCTGGTGGTAATGTCCATGACTTGGAATTCAGTATGGGACTCAGCGGGTCTCATTTGGATGTACAGGCTGACTTCTCCGATAGTGTCTCTTTGACCTCCGTCAAAGGCTCTCACGTTGACCCTGCTCTGGCGAATCTTCCCAGGTCATAATCCAATTGGGTAAGTATGGACAATGGACAGATGTTCAGCTATGACCCATCATTAATCCATACCCTATTCACTCTCTTCTCTTGACTCTTGATAGTGACATGTAAGGCCTTGTTATACATCATGCCTTTGAAAGGCAACTCGTTATTACTAAAGCAAATGCGGTGGCATCCCAAGACTCGGCTTACCATGGCAATCAGGTTTTCTGCACTAGTACCTGTTGGCACATAAGCTTCATTTAGGACTCTAAGCAGTGCCTGTCTGTGGTATTGAGAACTCATGAGTAATTCCCAAATAGCGATCTAGGCGGGTGTCTTCTCCAAATGCTTCACAATGGAATACTCTTTCAACTGCATTCTTCTTTAGAATTCTTCCGCTTCACCTTCATTGATTGGTATCTTTAGTTGATCTTCCTTGTGAGTGTAATAACATCTTCCCGACCTTGTCATACCATGGGCTGCAGCGGCCTCAACTATGAATCCTTCTTCTGCAGGTACTAGAGCAAAAGCTTTCTGAGGTTCTGCTAACACAATGAATTGTGGCTTCTCCACAATACTCAAGGCAGCCACAACCTTCTCCAACTCTTCTGGATTTCTAGGATCGACTAGAACTATAGACTTTATCACAACCCAATCTTTGTCTATCTCAATCATATTCACAGTGGATCCTTCATGATTTGGGAGCGGGTTATTGTTAACATTTGGTGGCGCTATCTGCAGTGTGACCACTTTTTGATCGATCAGGTCCTGAATCTTGTGCCTCAGATTAATGCAATCTTTGGTACTATGCCTGATACCTCCAAAATGGTAAGCACAATGCCGATCAGCTTTAAAGAAATGCGAATCGGTGTTGCCTGGTTTTGGCTGAATAGGCTGGATCAATCCGGCGGCCTTCAATCTCTCGTATATTCGAGTTCTTGTTTCGGCCAGTTGGGTAAAAGTTTGAGGGACTTTCTTTTTAAAATTCGGATGATGGAGATTGATATTGGCGGGGGGAGGAACTTGGCGATTGTTCAGGTTGTCGGGAGGCTTCTGATACACTTGGAAGTTTTGGGGAGAAGCTTGGTAAGTGGGCTGCATATTTAATTGTGGAGCTTGGTAAATGGGCTGCATATTTGGTTGTGGAGCTTGGTAGATGGCCTGAGTATAGAAAACTGGTTGAGAATTTTGTGGAGTGGGTAGAGTGGTTGTTGGAACAAGTAATATTTTATGCTTGGCTCCGAAGGGTTTCTTCGGTTTTGTGTTAGGACTGAAGGATACTGAAGATACCTCTTCCCTCATTTTCCTAGGAAGTCCTGTCGATCTTGATGATGCTGAGGCCTTGTTAATCTTGCCACTCTGAAGGCCTTCTTCGATAATTTCACCAATCTTAACTAGGCAGCAAACTTTTCTTTAACTGCTGATATCATTTTGTCGTAGAACTCTGATTCTTGAGAGCGCATAAACACCACACTAATCTATTCTTCAGTTATGGGAGGCCAGAATCTCGCTGCCCCTTTTCTCCATCGATAAGCGTAGTCTCAGAAGTCCTTATTTGATTTTTGCCTTATGTGACCGAGGGAGTATCGATCTGGAATGACTTCCATATTGTATGAAAATCTTTGAGCAAAGTCTCTGGCCAGTTCACTCCATCTAGACCATTTTTTTAGTTCTTGAGCGGTGAACCACTCCAAAGCTTCCATGCTCAAACTCCGGCTAAACAACCTCATCAACCATTTGGTCGTAATAGCTTCTCAAATGAGCCTCAGGGTTCCCAACACTGTTGAAGGTCTCGAATTTGGGAGTCTTGAATCCATCCGGCAGATCTAACTCTGGATGAATGCACAGATCATCGTAATCATAACCCTTCTCATAAGACAAACCTCAGAGTTCTCTGATCCTAGCTATTTCCTCTTTTATCTGTGCCATGTCATTATCATGCTTCTTTTTCGTGGACCTCAACTCTTTCTCCTTTTCCCGAGACTTTCTGGGAGGGGGGGTATATGGTTCTACATTAGCATGGAAAGTAGTAGGTGGCATATTCTGGACAGGTGGAGGATGGACATGTAGAATGGTATTTGGGTATGTGGGGGTATAGTTATGTGGGTTAGTGATTATAGGATGATTATTTTGGGAGTTGTAGGCATTTGGTGGCATATTTTTGTAATTTAGAGGAAGGTTTTGTTGATTATAGGCATTTAGGTCATTGCTTTAGTGTGCTAGATAGGAGGAGTGCAAATTTGGTACGAGAATCCGATATAGGGAGGGTTATCGGAGAGAGGTTCATTGGAAGGTCTAGGTCTGGAGGCGGGAGGGATATCCCTCAGATGGTTTTTGGTTAACGGGGAATTGAGTGGAGGGATTTGGAGAGGGGTTTGGGAGTTTCCAAGAGTTGGGGTATTAGTGGCAACATCCAAGCTCACCATATCCTTGGCTTTCTGCACCTCTTCTTGCATCTTCTCTAGCTTCCTTGCAAGCTTTGCAATCATTTCACTTTGTTCAGCGATAATATTGTCTCTCACGGCCAAAGCATTCTCTTCCTCACTATCAGTAATTTTTCCCTTAGAAAAGTGACGGTTAGAGGGGGAATCTATGTGTGCCTTTGAGCGGGTGAAGTACAGATGTTCGGCCAGTTTTTTCAACACAAATCAGTTTCTATCACCTATTGAAGTAAAAACAACTCAAAGGCCGATATGTTAGACTCTGTTAGTGATAAACAATACAAGATATCCGACTGGAAATAAACACATAAGAATTTCTTTAACCACGTAAAGTTGCTTTTCCTCAAGTTAAATTGATCCATGGGTATTTATTGACTCGAGGGTCTGATGGACTAGAATTTGTCCATCGATTTCGAGCAAGTAGGTTTTATCAGGAAAGTTGACTTGCCGAGTCTCTGCCGTCTGATACTTGTCTTATAGTGCTTGATGTGTCTTCTGAATTCTTCAGCATCTCCGTCAAAGTGGGGAAATGAAAATTTCTTAAGGATAGGGGCCAGGCCTTGAAGGTTGCCTACGTATCTCACGAAGGAGAATTCAGGCCTTACGTAGTTCGAATGGGTAAAAGGGGATATATTTTCATTTCATTTCATTTCTTCCACTATCTTTTGATTACAAGAGGAAAAAGAAAAAAAATTGACAAAAAGGAAATACCTACAATAGCTTTGCTACTTTCAAAGCTTCTTTGGATAGTGGCGGGTCTCGATCCTCTTGATCTTCAGTCTCCAAGGGTGATCTGGTGCAAACTAGAGGTTGATCTTCCTAATCCAAATCAGATATCCCACGTTAAAGTGGAAGGCACGACACTTCTCGATATTGTGACCCTTTATCCCATCGTCATAGAGACAGATGTCATCGTCTTTTTTCCACTTGGCAGACCCTCTTCTTTCCTTCCTCTCCATAGGATGGAGGATCTTAGGTTGAACCAGCTTGAGGTAGATATCCTCGTAGTTATCCTTGAAGGTAGTGAAGTCCAAGCGATGAATAAAGACATCTTTAGTGATGGGCATTCCAGGTTTGACTTGGTCACATGCTAGCATGGCGTGAGACCCAAACAGATGAGCAGTTTGTCCACTATTGATCATTTCGTGGACCTTGGTTCTCAACACCCCATATTCATTAGTAGTGTGCCCCTTCTAGAATGGATGGTAGGAACATTCCTTGTGTTTGTCCTTTGGATCGCACTGGGGTCCTTGGGTCTCATCCGGGTGCAAAGTGCCCATGGCTTGCAAGATCTGGTAAATGGTCGATATCTCCACAACTTCAGGGTCTATCAGAAAGTTCCTGGAATGAGCATTCAGGACAATCTGCTCATCACCCTGCCTGAACCTAGATGGCCAGAAAACCACATCCTTAGTCTCAGACCAATTCTTTATTTCTTCTATGAGTTTTTCCAGAGTCATAAGGAATTCTACTGGCTCAAGAGTCTCCTTTTTGGGTTCATCCAGCACATTTTCCCTTTCCCTATCTTCAGATTTTAAATCATTTCTGTAGCAGCCTCGAATTCCAAAATTAGTTGCTTGATCTCTCGGACAAAGTCTCTTTTCGGGACTACCTTTCACTTTCCCAGCATCTAGTCTAGGACAACAATTCTGGCTTTAGCCCTAGTAGTTTGTTCTTCAACTTCTCTTGTTTTGGATAAAGCTGACTCAGTTAGTTGGTCAATCTCCCTACTCTTACTCTGAACCTCTTCGATTTCCTTTGCAATTCTGACCTGTTCCAACATCTCATCGACTTTAGCCATTTGTTCTTCTATGATGGCTATTTCTTTGTCCAGTTTCACAGACTTGGCCAATGCCACTTCGATGAGCTGTTCCACTTCCCTGGTCTATCTCTCGACCTCAGCAATTCTCCTGTTGATTTCTTCCATTCTCTTGAGTCTGGCTTCTTGAATGTCCATAGCTAGTCAACTTCCTATTGGATAGGAAAGAAGCTTTTTAGGGTATAGTTGAGTGAACTTCGACTAGTCTGGGGAAACTGAAGGACTCAAGGAGTAATTTTGGTCGGACCTCGTATAGTGGCTTTATATTTTGCCTACAGTGTTCTAAAAATTTTGGCATGGAGTGGACCAATTTTCCCTTGATTTGAGAAACACACATAGCACATAAGATAGTTCATATCAAATAATATCACAATAAATATTGCGTCCTAACTGGGTGACCTTTTATGCCAAAGGTAGGCCTAGCGAGTTTGAAAGATGTATGTGTCGTATTCAAAACATTCTATTGCCCCAAAAATAGCATATATATATATATGGAAAAACTTCCCTTTAAAGGGATACAAAAGTTGACCAAAAAGGGGATACATTTTAAGAGAAGGGATAAATGCATAAACCCATGCCCACGCAGGGGCAATATTAGGTAAAGAAAAAACATACATAGAAATCAAACCCACGCAGGGGTGAAGATACTAAAAATATGATTTCGAGGGTCCTTCTTCAGTTCTTCTTCTCTTGGATGCTCCAATGATGTACCTGAGCTCAAATTGGCTTAACCACAAGTCGCTTTGAAGCTTTACCACTTGTTCACGTATCGGTAATGTCCCGGCCTCCAAGACTTTCTTAGTTATTTTTGAGTCAAGTTGATCTATACCTATTCTCATATCTCCGAGTTCTTGAGTCAACCCTGCTATGGTGCGCTGGTCCTCTTCTTGTTTCCCAAAAAATTCTCGCTCCCTCTAGACATTTCTTCTTAGAGATTTATCAATTGTAGACGAACATTGGGTCTAGAATCAACCCGTGGTTCTGATATAGCTACTCCTTCAATGTCATCTTTCACCACTCTTTGTAGCCACTCACGTACCCAGGATCAAACATATCTTAGGCTAATGTATGTGGACCCATTTTCATAAGTGCCTTCCAGTTATGGTGAATTGCCCCTACCTTCGGGACTTTGTCATCTTCATCATATTCGGTGATGTAACAATCCATATGAACAGTTTCCGGCTTGATTTAGACCCTTTCAAATTGCCTAAGGACTCTTTGAGGAGCATAGGGCCAGATTCCTCAAATTCCCGGGAGAGGAAGGAAAGCTAACTCATGACATCTCACGACTACCTCTATTGAGTGAAAATCATCGAACATCATTTGAACATTATCTTCTCCTAGTTCACAAAAAGCTTCGGCCCATCCTATCTTTGTCCTATTTCTCGTGCCTCTACAATGGAGTACTTCTGTCAATATTTCCAAGTTATCGAGTCCATCTGGTTTGGGGATTGCCTGGTTCGCGTTGATTTTGACCAAATATTTGAGAATCCAATGCTGCAAAAGTAGGTTACACCCTTGGAAGTAGTGATGACCATTTTTGCATCTTCCTAGAGCTCTATAGATGTCAGATAAAATAACAGAACTAATGAAAAGTAGGTAGTGGTTCCTCCGTCTGATAGGCCATAAAACATGGTATGTGCCACCATTACTACCAGGGTGTTGAGGCAAATATTCTCGTTCAATGGGAATACCATGATACCCAATAGTGTTATAGCAAACACCAAAGCTCGGGTCTTATCCCATTCCAGAAATGTGTAGAATTCATTTTGTTATTGAGTGAATCCTCCCGTGGTCCCAAAGCGGTTATAGAGCAACTGGAAAGAGATACTTGGACTTGTTATCCATGGGCATTGGTGTTCACATAGGTGGAGATACTTGGCAATTTTGGTCGGGGTAGGCTTGTTTGGTATTAGGATGCCTTGTTGAGGTCTTAACCTTCTTTCCTTGGCCATTCCCGCCGTTTCTATGCAATCTATGATTTCTTCTATTGTTGGAGTCATT
The DNA here is from genome assembly GCA_003996215.1 of Jaltomata sinuosa. NCBI lineage: Eukaryota > Viridiplantae > Streptophyta > Magnoliopsida > Solanales > Solanaceae > Jaltomata > Jaltomata sinuosa. Next base: position 721,189 of record QJPP01000739.1, on the reverse strand, counting down.
TCCATCATTCCAAAATGGAACACCATTTTCTCGGTATCTCAATATCCGATCAGGACTTCAATCAATTCCGTCCATGCTTCCATGTTCAACAAGGTTGGCAAATGACCCATGTATTAGCAGACTATCTTTTGGCGGTTCGGACCCAAATTTATCCACCACATTTGCAGAAGTAGGGGAGCCTTTTTCATCACATCAAACTTGAGAAATCTTGACATCTACAAAACAAGGTAACCCATTAGACCCCACCCCAAGACTAGTACAGTTACAACACATACGTCTTTCAAACAGCACGTAGTTGGATGTAATGTCATTGGGTCGGGACCCCGTTGACATGTTTGGGTGGTCCGCTAATGGACTTAAAATCCCTCAGATATCAAGATGTCCTAGGTCAATGCCTATTTTGGGATTTGGTTTTACTCTATCTTGGGTTTACTAGAACAAGTTTTGAAATTGACAAGGTACCCGGGCAGACAACCGCGGGCTAAAACAATAAGTGACCGTTAACCGACCGCGGGTCAACTACTTCACTCATTTCTTCTGAAAATTTGTGTTTTTTTTATTAAGAATGACTGCAAATACTTGCATAATTGCCTTTTTACCCCTAATGTAATCTAATGCTTTTGCCAAGAGAGGTGGAAGATGCCATGAACATTTATAATTGCGGAAAAATAAATAAGTAATGAAGGAAATAAAGTTACTAATTATTACAATTCGAATAGTTAGTCAAATAAGTTAGTAGCAACAATATGGTTAGAACCTAGTCGAATATTCTCCAGCAGAGCCGTCATTTCTGTTTTCAGAAAAAATGGTTTGTTTCGACTTTTGAAAATCATTTCGAAATTCTAAGTTAAAGTTTCAAAAACAATTTCAAGTAAAAAGAGCAAGAGTCGCCACTTATTTTATTTAAAGAAAAACCAAGAAAACTAGTAAAATTTCTAAACTTAAAAACAGATATAACTTTAAAAATTCAGAGATTTAGGGTAAGATGTTCTTATAAATGCTTTTAGAAGGTTTTTAAGGTATTAAAAACGTCCGCTAACTTGCCGGTTTATTTAAAAACTAACATTCTTTTTGAAAAGATATGAGGATTATAACGAAAGTATTCTATAAGTAAAAGTTTTGGACTTCAATAACAAGTCAAGTAAGTTCATTTACGAGGAAAACAGATTTGTAGGAGAATTTAGAAGAAAACCAAAGTTGGATTAATGCTAAATAAAGAGTTTTCTGAAAGGATAATTGAAAACAAGAAAGATACTCTTTTAGGGAAATTCAACTAAGTTAATGTCAGTCCGAGTCAAATACAAGATAAATCTAGCTACAACAAAATATAGAAAGAGAGGAGAAGAAATTTAATTGAGCTTTTGGCTCAACAAAACCCTGTCCTAAATCTAGTTGGGCTTTGGCCCACTTGCTGCTCATTTTTGAACTTTTAGTCCAATTTTCTTCAACTTTTAGCCTATTTGGGCTGTTACTGCTATTGCCGACGTGTATTAGGCTTTTTGGCCTAGTTCTTCTTCAAATTCAATCAGTTTTGGACTTCTATTGCTGCCGATTCAAAAGCCTTTGGGCTTTTGCTACTATTCATGAGCTTGACCTATTTCTCATTTCTTCATTTATCTTTTTCCATCACATCTGCACTTTAGTCCTTTGGGACTTTGTGGGCTAACTCGGAATGTTGTTGGGTTTCAACCCAATAAAGGAATGCAAGGATGGGATGGTAGCTGATATGGACTCGGATAAGTTCGTGCACACACACACAAAAAAAAAGAATCAAAATTAGCAGTTGTCTAGAAACTATAGATGAAACAATATGTGAATCAATCACAATGAACACAAGAAGCTTTATAAACAAATAATGGATTCTTAAAATCGAGCTAATGGAGCTCAAAATCAATTCACTTTCTCAGGATAAGACATTTATATATCTGGACTATTGAAACACTTTGTAACAATTCATGCTTTTGCACTATAAAAGGCTTTCAAAATAAATGAAAATGGAGCAAGCTCAAAGGAAGAGTATTCTAGGATCATTCATTCATGGAAAAGAAGCAACAGAGAATACAAAACCATACACTACATTTGTTCATTTCAAAGTTATTTTATATTAATAATAAGTGTTTAATACCTTAAGTTTCCCTTCTTTATACATGAAATTAATGATAGCATACACAAAGTAGGAAAAAATAAGAGCAAATCCAACTTAGAACATGGAGGGATATTTCCCAGATGAAAGAAAGAAGGAAAAGTATGACTGATTGGTTCCAAACAAGGTGAGACTGATTACCACATGAGCATATGTTCCAGATGGACTAAGTAAAAACCAAGATTCATAGCAAAACAACTCAAGACATGGATATCATGAGAATCCCACCAAATAGTATGTTTAGACAAAGAGTTCTGCCCAATTTATTCCAAACAATTTCATATCTATCTTTGGGGATAACATATACAACATTATAAGCAGAAATGGGTTCAACATACACTATTAAAAAAGAATTTAGGAAGAGAGTTTTAATCTCCGTCAATCCTAAGAACATGATTTCTACCACCCTCCCTCTTTAAAGCTATCCCTATACCCTCTCATAAAAATAGTGCACTCTCATGCACAAGACAGACTATAAGCTCCACAATGGATGCATAGAAATTACAAAGAGGACATTTATCTAGTTTGCACATTACGAAGAACGCATAGGCATAAGAGGAGATTTGAATCCAAACAAAATCATATGTTTTACTTCAGTGAATTTTAAATTAAACAGAGAGCAAATATCATTTTAGCATTCCTGAAATACTCATCCAGCAACTGTCAAACAGAAGACCCAAGAACTTTAGAGATTAACAACAATTTCATATAAACAGATTCTTAATCTTTCACTCATAATTCCTTAACACCATACCAAATAGATCAAATAAGACCATCTTAAAACTAGACAATTTAAGGAAAGAAAAATAGAACTTGTAGTTATCCTAAATAAAACCAGTCTAAACCAAGAAAATCCTTAAGAAATTACAACCTTACATAATTCTAAAATAATACGAGAAAATTAGAGGTGTTTACCTTCTTCAGAGCAGTGACTGACACTTCAAGCTTCGTCGGGACAGTTCTACCACTGCCAGAAAAAAAACCAACAGCTAACTCAAAAACCACTTAGCAAAAATCACTTGCTAAACAATATTACAGGGTTTATTGCCTTTAGAGTTGTCGAGAAAGCTTACCCCCACTGTGAAAATAGTGGGGTTTATATAGGGAATAATTTGGGGAGTTTGCGATCATTTTGAGCGATGTGGGATGGGGTTTTTAGAGGGCTATTTAGGAATTTTCATGAAGGATTTGAATTCTCTGAAGGGATAAGGCTACAACTCACCCTATTCATACCATCTTGGTATGATTTGGGCAGGATTTTCTCAATAAGGACGATGGAGGAGGGAGATGATGCAACATAGCCCTTCTAGTACCTTCTTGGTACTAATCTCGTGCTAGGCACACTGATTTTGTTATGAAGAGACAAGGGAAAACGCTGGATGAGGGTGGCGGCACTAGGGTTTTTTGTGTTTTGGCAGAAGAAGAAGGGTGAAGGGGTCGTTTGTTTGTCTGTGTATAGGAGATAAAAGAGAAAATGAGTATAAGGGCGTGTAGAGATGGGCCAGGTCAGGAGCAGGTCAAGGGGTGAAGATTGGGCTGAGGCAGATTGTGTGAATTTGTTGGCCCAAATTGGCTGGAGGAACAAGGAGATGATGAAGGACATTTACAAATGTGGCCATTTCAAAATTTAGGAAGTAGCCAATTTAATCAAAATCGGCCATAGTGGAATAATTTAAGAAATTAGGCTAAAATTGAAATAGGAATAAATTAATAAAAATAAATTCTTGAGCTAGTTTAATTTAAACGATTTAAAATAATTATTATGTTTAAAGAACAATTACCTCATTTTAAGATTATAAAATTAATTATTCAATTAACCTCTAATTTTAATCAATTTGGAGGAAAATCAAACGTTTTAATTTGAAAAGGATTTTCTTATGAAATTAAACTTTAAAATAGTTTCTTGAGTACACTTATATAAATTTCACATAATTAAAATATAAAAAATATAAACCCTTACTCACAAACTACTATAAAGCTGATTTTTTAGAAAATATTTTTATCCTTTTTACAAAATAATTATTTCAAAAATTATTTAAAATTTGAAACAGGCTCAAAATTAATTTGTAATATGGAGGATAAAATTTAGGTGTCAACAGTCACAACAATACTTTGAGCACTGTTCCATTGGTGTTAGTTTAAGCGGTTAGTTAGTTAAGATATTTTGGAGTTATATCAACAGTTGTATTACAGTTCACGGTTAGACAAAAGTTTGTTACATTGTATGGTTTATATATCTCTTTCATTTGTAGCAATCAATTTACAGTAGAATACACGTAAACTCTCTTTTTTATTCTTTCACATTTGCTCTTTCCATGTTACTTCTTCCTCTAGATCTACTGATTTTGTGTTAGTTAACATGTGTCACGCTCCGAGGCTATCCCTTGGATGTATTACGGGATGTGAGACCACAAGTGATCCCAAGCTAACCCTTGACATTAACATGACTTAAAATATGAATATAAACATATAAAGCGAAAGCTTAACTGAAGTAATGAGCAACATAATTTGTTGTATAAATATAAGTTTAAGAATGACAATCTAAATTAAACTGAGTATATGACTATGTCTGAAAGCCTCTACTATTGATGAGTTGATGGGACAAGTCCCCAACTAACTCTAAATACTGGAAACTGAATGAAAGTACTAAAATACTAAAATTAAGTTAAACTCTAAGTCCTCGAATGAGGAGGACTCACCAAGCTGACTGGATATGCTGCTGATCTACTAGCCACGAGTCTGGGGGCGAGCTACAAAATCTACATCATGATAGGATGTAAAGCAAAAAGTTATGCATTCTATACTATGGAATATACTAAGTATGTGAAATATGCATATGTCATGATAACAGCGTACTTGAAAACATATTTGAGGCTGAAATCATATGGGAGTAGTAAAACAATAACGCAATGATTCCGGTAATGTCGTAAGTTGAAAGCATATTCATAAGCATAAGTCATAAGTAGTAAATCTGAACTTTGAAAACTAAGAGTGAAATGCATTCAAATACTTAAAACCATTTTTGTGGGAGATTCTCATAATCGGCATAGACCATGTGAGCTACAGGGAATCAAGTGTACTACACCCATACTGAAAAAAGTTATCCTAATCAGCCAACGTTAGAACCATATACATAAGGATCCCTAAGTGAGCCACAGAGGGTAACCTACGGTGGCAACGTAGTTCTGGGACTTATGGGTATGCTAAATCCAGTCCAACTCGGTGTTAAATACTACTCCCAAAACATATATATAGCTCATACATAATATGTGGCATATCTGGATGTCAAAACTGTTCATAACTTGTGTGGACATATCTAGATGTCAAAATTATTTGTAAAGCATATGGACATATCTAGATGTCAAAACCATTCGTAAAGCATATGGACATATCTAGATGTCGAAACTGTTCATAATTCATGGATAGAAAATCTGGATTTCATACTACTCATGAATTCTACTATGGTTCAGAAGCATTGTTGGCATATCAGGATGTCATACAAATCATGAAATTTACTGCTGTGAGCTTAAGCTCCATATCATGTCAATAAGTCATATACTAAAATTCATGTATTTGAAAATGTTTCTTGTATATTATGCTTATAGCAATATCATGGAGGACTTTGCATAACACATGCATAGCTTCATAGATTCTAAAAATAGAGTTTTTGATTCATAATATCATAAAGGCCCTAAAATCACGCATAATCAAGTTTTTAATAAAAACCACGATCATAAGACAATATAGGAAAACTAAATTTGAAAAATTAGTCATTGTTGGGTAAAAACCCTAAATCATGGATTCGCCTTGAAAACATGCTAAATTTATTCTAAATTCATCGGTTCAATAAATACTTATAAAAACTCAGGCTTGATCATGTATTTAAGATTAGAAGTCAACTATTGATGTAAATAGACTGAATTCATAAGTATTTTATAATTTGGGTGAGAACCCTAGTTTCATAATTTCATAAACTCAAAATACAACTTGAGGTTTTGGGCATAAGGGTTGAAGGAGACCTTTATTGAACACTCACATACCTGAACTTGATGAATCTTAGGCTAGAGCTTGAAAATAGAGACTTGAGAAGAAACCCTACATCTTGAAGCTTGAGAGAAGAATCCCTTTCTTTCTACTTGAGGTTAGATTGAAGGAATGAGGAGAAATCTAGCTAATTATGAATAAAAACCCTTTAAATAGGCCTAAAATGACTTAGCATAGGAGTTAAAAGAGTAAAAAAATTATAAAAATACCCCAGGAAAAGATGTCTGAAAAACTGTTGAAAATTTTGTCACAGGCTTCTACGGGTATGAACCATGGCCCAAGGAATGAACCACAGTCTGTGGAATGGGGGTCATGGTTCCAGGGCATTTTTCAGGCCTCTGGACTGATTTTCATAAGGGGAAACAATGATCTATGATTTTATCCACAAGCTATGGATCAACCTCGTGAATCTCAGGCCCAAAAGTGATCTGCAGGTTCAATTTCACGGAGTCAATCCAAGAGCTGTGATTTGATCCACGAGCCGTGGATGCCTCCTGTGGTTACTTTCTGTCATTTGGATAGACAAACATATTTTAGTAAGACGCTGATAACATTTTACTGTAGACCCGTATTAACCCGCGGTCAGTGGTGTTGAAAAAAAACTCAAAGATCTTTAATTTGGTGGATATTAGGCCACCTAACTCTAAATATTCTAGGAGTAAGGATCTGTTGAAGTTAACCCTAGTTGAGTCTTACATAAAAACTTAATCGGTTGGGTGCTTTCAACTCAACTTTGAGTTAGGGGTTATTTATGACCTTAATTCATATCTAACACACTTTCCACACTTAAGAATGGATCTTAACACCTATGCACCATTAGAAATTATCGGGTTAGGGTCTAAAAACATATGAAGAATAGTTTGGATCTTAGCTTAGAATTTTTGGGGTGTTACAATATCTCCCCCTTGGGATCATTCATCCTCGAATAAAGACTAACTAAGCTGAGAGGGTAGGAAAAGAGATGCAATCCCACCAACTGAGTTTTAAAAGCTGAAGTATTTACATGGTAACTGATTTTTGACTAATATATAAACTGAGCTAAATTCATGAGACATGTATGCATGCTAAGGGGATGAGAACAACTGATTGTACATGAAATCAAATATCTAACATGATATATGATCTGGATTAAGAGTAAGGACTCTGCTATAACTCATAGAGAACGGATGCATTCTTAGAAATCATAGTTAACTGAAAAGAATATCAAACTGAGAGGATTAGCTACACGAGAAAACTATTCTCTTCTAAAGTGAACTTACTACCATGGACTGAACTGAACGTAGGGCCTTCTGGCCTTAGGGATGATTACAAGAAAATTTGAACAGATATGATATGAGGAGTCTAGTATCTTGCAAGATGAATTTACCATATATAAGATATGAGCACCCTGGGCAGGGAGTAAGAACAAGAATATTCCTACCTTAAACAATACGGTTGACAACTTTTAAGATTAGGAACACCTTTTAACTGCACTAACTTCTCTGAATACCACACTTACCATTTGCAACTAAGAATTCTCACCAGCACATATAGATGCTAAGGTCTGCCTCTAACTACCAGCTTTCACCATGTTCAATCCTATCCCGACTAAATCTCTTACATCTAGAGTCATCTCCCTAAAATACCCTTCCTTTCTATCATAAAAGTCAACGAACCTTAAGCTCTTATCAAGGGGTCACTAGTCGCACAAAGCAAAGGACCACATGTATTTCATCACGACATTCAATTCTATCACTATGATCACCTTATGGTTTTGTAGCTTACACTATCCAAGACTTCTCCCCTCTTCCCTAGCATATCTAGGAGCTGCAACTTTAAGAACTTCTATAATGAGACATACCAAAATTCCTCATCTAACTATTTCACATGAATACTCCATACCTCGCCATTCATCCACACCAAAAATCTAAGGTGGAACAAGTACACAAAAAAAGAACATCTACTACTTTCCATCTAAGCTACTACTTAGCTTCCTCCACTAAAACCTATAACAACATAAGCCAAAATAACTGAAGGAATAGAGTGGGATAATGAGTATAACGAATGAAGGAATACCGATTGGTCGGGTATTACACTTAGCGTGATCTAACTACTCAAGGTGAGGTTTGATAAGTCAAGTGCAATGGAATGAGTGTATTATATCCCAGCCATATAAAACATGGTTAGAGCAAGGAAATCATAAGCATGAACTATTCAAGAAATTTGGTCTGAGCACATACATGACATAGCATGATTTCATTAGCCATTAAGGAATGCTTGAGGATTTAACTGAGTACATAGAACTGAGCATATTATTAGGCATGAGTTTACATATATAACGAGTATTATGGAGTAAAGCTGGGATACATAGAATCAATAGAGTAAGACTGGAATCATTGTCTAAAGCGATTTCTTGTCATTCTAGGAGCTAAGTATGAGAGTCTTTTCTTCCTTCCTTCTCTAGGTTAGCTAGGTGATATGCCCTGACAGTAATTGTAATTGCAGAGTTCCATTCGTATCTCTATACTACTTCCAAAGTCTCTCTAGTGTTGACTCCGCTCGACGAGTCATCTACTTAAAAGTCCTTCTCTCCTCTTGCTCGACGAACCAACTTCAGGCCTGATTTTCAACTCCCCAAAGCATTTCATCGATTACTATGCCCTTCCTTCTCTCTGGGTGCCTAGGTAACCACCGTATGCCTTTCTTTGAACCTCGCCCTTAACTTTAAGGCCAGGCATGGTGGGGTAAGAGCATCCAGTCGACAATTTTTTGGCTTGGCCAAGACTTACCCATAAAAAAAAGTACATATACTTGAATCTGCATGAAGTGCGTGAATTTGAATTAGGACTATGGCACTAGCACACAAGATATGAATAGGGTTTGTAATGGCAGAAGTACCCTAAAGATGATAGCATAGAAATAAGACTCTACATACCCCTAACTTCATTCAAAACTCATTAGCATCACTACCTGAGTCTCAAAATATGATTGATTCTACATCTTACCATCTCCACCTAATATCCATGCTACCTTCCTAAGTCTGTGGACCTCTCACTAACCTCTTAACTGAACTATGATCATTTTACTCTAATAGAGTAAACACTACCCTAGAAGCTAGTCTGAGTATACACTTTCTTCTATAGTCTAAGGCTCTCCCTCGCCTAAAAGTCTTGGCCTTAACCTTTCTATCTCATATAAGGATGTACAGACCACACTCATAGATGCCAACCTATCTATCATAATGACATTTCAAGCTTACATGGTTCTAACTCCCAAAGCTCTCTCTTCCTACTACCCACCAAACCAAATGAGTTAGAGCCTATACTGAGAGGCTCAAAATCGTCTATCCTTCTCTGGCCCACATATATATCATGCTTACACATTCACACTTGCTGCAACTTATCAACTTAAACTTTTGCATACACTATAACAAGCCTACTAGATAAATCCCACAAAACTATCATTATCACTCTCATACTATCTTCATTTTGTTCACATCCTATACTTGGTCTATACTAGCACAATAACTTACTACTCTTTGGTCCACACAAAGGGATGTATAATCCCATTACCTATCTAATAGAACACAACTCTAAATGCGTGCTCTAACCAAATGCTAGTCTCCCCTCTAGGCTACTACACTTCTGACTTTATATTTTTGGCTCTAGGTTCATTCTACTACTCACAACTTATAACATAACAACTCAAATCATAATATCTGTCGGGTGGAAATACTACCCAAGGATCTAGGTACATACCTTCCCTTCTCAAGGGTGTTATTAGATACAAAGTTTTGGAAGTGGTCTGAGAGCACTTTTTACTATTTTCTCATTGCACGATTTATATAAGTAAGGATACAACATTTTAAATTAATAGACTTAGATGCACCATTGGGCTTCTCTCAAGCCCTTGTACATCCCCTTACTTTTGGATGGCTCTATTTAAGAGCACCACACTGAGAGAAATTTGAGAATTACTTCTTCTATCACATCGTATATGAGGCATAAACATCAAAACTAGGAACAATGCATAAATTTATGGGATAAATAGAATTAAACTCTATCGCACGATAAATAACATGAAAAGAAGTGAAGTTTTCCAAAAAATGTCTTGTAGCCTCTGCCTAATAAGTGTGGCGTGCTTCACACATATGAAAAAGACTACTTAATGCGACTTTCAGACATCCTAGGACTCTTAAACCTGATGCTCTAATACCAAGTTTTCATGCCCCGAGGCTACCCCCTGGATGTAACACAGGACCTGAGACTACAAGTGATCCCAAGCTAACTCTTGGCAATAGCATGACTTAAAACATAAACATAAACATATAGAGAGGAATATTAAAAGAAGTAATGAGCAAATTAATCTTTTGTATAAATATAAGTTTAAGAATTTCAATATGAATTAAACTGAGTCTTTGACCTATGTCTGAAAGCCGCTACTACTGATGAGTTGCTGGGACAAGTCCCCAGCTAACTCTAAATACTGGAAACTAAATAAAAGAACTAAAATACTAAAATAAAGTTAAACTCCAAGTCCTTGAATGAGGAGGACTCACCAAGTTGTCTAGATGTGCTACTGATCTACTAGCCATGAGTTTGGGGTGATCTACTAAATCTATATCATAATAGGATGCAACACAAAGAGGTATGCGGTCAGTACTATGGAATGTACTGAGTATGTCAAATATGCATATGTCATGATAAAAGCATACTTGAAAACATATTTGAGGCTAGAATCATATTGTAGTAGTAAAACTATAATGCAATGACTCCAGTAATGTCATAAGTTGAAAGCATATTCATAAGCATAAGTTATAAGTAGTAAATCTGAACTTTGAAAAAACTAAGAGTCAAATGCATTAAAATGCTTAAAACCATTTTTGTGGGAGATTATCATAACTGACATAGATCATGTGAGTTACATGGAATCTATTGTACTATAACCACACTAAAAAAGGTTATTCTAATCGGGCAAGGTTAGAACCATATACATAAGGGTCCTGAAGTGAGCCACAGAGGGAACCTCTGATGGTAATGTAGTTCTGGGACTTAAGAGTATGCTAAACCTAGTACAACTCGATGCTAAATACTACTCTCAAAATATACATATAGCTCATACATAACATGTGACATATCTAGATGTCAAAACTGTTCATAACTTGTGTAGACATATCTAGATGTCAAAATAATTCGTAAAGCATATGGACATATCTAAATGTCAAAACCATTTGTAAAGTATATGGACATATTTAGATGTCGAAACTGCTCATAATTCATTGATGGCAAATCTGGATGTCATACTACTCATGAACTCTACTATAATTCGTAAGCATTGATGTTATATCAGGATGTCATACAAATCATAAAATTTACAGTTGTGAGCCTAAGCTCCATATCATGTCGTAGCTCATATACTAAAAATCATGAATTTTAAAACATGCCTTGTATATTATGCTTATAGCAAAATCATGGAGGACTTACTTAAAATATGCATAGCTTCATAGATTCTAAAAATAGAGTTTTTGATTCATAATATCATAAAGGCCCTAAAATCATGCATAATCAAAATATTAATAAGAACCATGATCATAAGAACATATAGAAAAATTAAATTTGAAAAACTAGTCATAGTTTGGTAAAAATCTTAAATCATAGATTCTGCTTGAAAATATGCAATAAGGTGAAAATATGCTAAATTTATTCTCAATTCATGGGTTTAAGAAATACTTGTAGAAATCATGCTAGATCATGTATTTAAGATTATAAATTAAGTATTGATGTAAATAGACTGAATTCATAAGAATTTCATAATTTGGGTAAGGACTCTAGTTTTATAATTTCTTAAACTCAAAGTAAAACTTCAGATTTTGGGCATACAAATGGAAGAAGACCTTTATTGAACACTCACATACCTGAACTTGATAAATCTTAGGCTAGATCTTGAAAATGGAGACTTGAGAAGAAACCCTACATCTTGAAGCTTGAGAGAAAAATTCCTTTCTTTCTACTTGAGGTTATATTGAAGGAATGAGGAGAAATCTAACTAAGTATGAATAAAAATGCTCTAAATAGGCCTAAAATGACTTAACATAAGAGTTAATGGAGTAAAACATTACAAAAATACCCCAAAGAAAAGAGTCTGAAAAACTGCTAAAAATTTCATCACAAGCTTCCACAGGTATGAACCACGGCCTATGGAATGAACCATTGTCCGTGGAATAATGTTCATTGTTCTAGGGCATGTTTCAGGCCTCTAGAATGATTTCCATGAGGAGAAACCATGGTCCGTGATTTGATCCACGAGCCATGGATCAACCTCGTGAATCTCAGGCCCAAAAGTGATCTGCAGGTTCAATTTCATAGAGGCAAACCACGGGCTGTGGTTTGATCCATGAGCCATGGATGCCTTCTATGGATACTGTTTGTCATTTTTATAGACAAACATATTTTAGTAAAATACTGATAACTCTTTACTCCAGACTCGTATAATACTCAGTTGGTGGCGTTGGAAAAAAGACTCAAAGACCTTTAAATCTGTGTATATTAGTCCACCTATCTATAAATATTCTAGGAGTAATGATCGTTTGAAGTTTACCCTAGTTAAGTCTTACATGAAAACTTAATCGATTGGGGTGTTTTCAACTCAACTTTGAGCTAGGGGTTCTTTATGACTTTAATTTATATCTAACACACTTTCCACACTTAAGAATAGATCTTAACACCTATGTACCATTAGAAATTATCGGGTTAGGGTCTAACAATAATATATAAAGAATGATTTGGATCTTAGCTTAGAATTTTTGGGGTGTTACAACATGTTATTAGAGCTTTAATCGATTGTATCGAGGGATTGTTCAATGTGTTACTGAAAATTGATGGATTCAATCAATTGTTCTTCCTGGAAATCGAGTTTAAAATCAAGTGTTCTTCCTAAAAATTGCTTTTGATTAATGATAATATCTAGCAGGGTTCACGAAATACTACAAATCAAATTGTGATTGATTATAAGCATGCATTATATTTTCATCCTCCATTTGTACCTAGTTCATTATCTTTGGGGTTTTAGTTAATTGAAAATTACACATTGTGTAGTCAAGCTATAGAGTTATCATTGCTTATGAGAAACAAGTGTTGCTTTGTGTATATATCTATCACATGAAATAGTGATAAAGAAAATTTTACGAGTTCCTGAGACACATGTAATGCAATAGTTAAGTCATGGATTATGCATAATGTTAGTTGAGATTTGTCGAGTCGAGTCCTATTTTATTCTAGTACACATGCAATTTGGAAAGATCTGCGTGAACACGTTGACAAGGTAAATGTCATGTATAATATTCACAATGAAATCATTACTTTAACACAAAAACCAACTTCGATATCGGTGTATTATTCCAAAATAAAGGATCAATCATATGAGTATAACTTTATTATGTTTGATACTCCTTTTGGTTGTGATAAGTCGAAGAAATTCTTTGCATAGAAAAATATCAACATTTGTGGCAATCTTGATGGGATTAAATTGGATACAACCAAGCTAATGATCATATTTTGATAAAAACTAAGGCTTCTTCTATTAATTAAACTTCTGTTATGATTTTACAAGGTAAAAGTTAGAAGATTGTAATCAGAGAAAGTTGTGTTATTAATGAGTCACATGATCATATTGTCCGAATGAGTTTATACAAATTTTTCAAAGTGTGAGTTATATCTTAGTTTGTGACACTCTCAGGATGCATAGTATTTACGAAAGGTATTATGGTGAATCTCAAGAAGATTTCTGACATATTCGAGAGCATACTAGAGACACTTGTTACAAGCTGATGCAGTGTGATTAGTATAAGATGAGGAGGCATGGGAAGGAGTCTTGTTATCAGTTAGTAGGCTATCCGGCTAAATTTAATTCAAGAAGAAAAATATTGCAGCAAAGGGGAATATCTCTCAAGAAGATGGAATGACTTATTGTAACTTCATGCTTCTCCATCAATGCTTACAAGATCAATACAAACAAATCTTGCACATGTTGAATAAGAATGTTAATGTTGGTTCTAATGAAAGTGTCAATATTCAGATAATAGGTATTTAATTTCATGTATGCACATTATGTTGATTGAAAATGGATATTAGATATTGGTGCAACTAGTCACATGATTAGCAATCCATATTTCTTGTTTGATAGTATTAAAGTAGAAAATATAATGTAGGTACAAATGTGATTCTACTCAAATCACCCGTGTTAGAAATTATCCATCGATTGGAGTTGATATATTTGATAATATTTGTTATGTCCTAAATTTCAAGTTAAATATTTTATTTGTGTCTAAAGTTACAAGAGATTTGAAGTATTTTGTCACCTTTTATCTTGATTTGTGCCTATTCGAGGACCTCTTAAGTAGGAGGGTGAAGTTGATTGGTAGATATCATGATAGCATGTATGTGTTGAAGTCATAAAGACATAATGGAGTTGCAAATCCTAGTAGATCTTTTGCAATGCAGACAACAAGGAGGATTCAGTGCTATTGCAGGAAAAAAATGGTAGATGTCCTTGTGTTTTTTTTACAGAACGATATATTTTTCAGAATAAATATAGCTTTTATTTAGATCACTGTGAACTTTTTCCTTTAGCTAGACAGAATATAATCTCTTTCTCTAGTTGTAGTAGTAGATTAGCAACACCTTTTGAACTAGTACATCATAATATTTAGGGAGCCTACAAAGGTTCTACCTATGATAGAATGATATATTTTCTTATTATTGTTAATGATTATTCTAGATGGACTGGGGTGTTTTTTATGAGAGTAAAATGTGATATTTCTGGAATTCTTAAGTATTTCATTGCTATGATATTGAATTAGTTTGAAAGGATAATTAAAGCATATAATTGCTCAGAATTTTTGAATAGTATATGTGGTGATTTGTTCAAATTTCATGAGATTATTTATCAAAGTTCTTGTCCCTATATCCCACGATAGAATGGAGTAGTTGAGAGAATTCACAGGCATATCCTTGAGACAACAAGGGCCATCATGTTTCATGGATATTTGCTTGTTAGATTTTGGGTATGTTGCATTAAGACAGTTGTTTACATTATAAATAATGTTTCTTCAATTGTGTTTGCAAAAATTTCCTTTAGAAATATTGTACCACAAATTCCTTCTTTGTCTCATATGAAAGTGGTAGGAAACTTATGCTATGCGATATCACTTCCAATACAAGACAAGTTTTGTTCTAGAGATATTAGGGCATTGCTACTTAGATGTTAAGCATATAAAAAATGATTCAAATGATTGATATTCACAATATGGTGGTGTTTATCTGTAGAGATGTGGTACACGGCAACAAAAACCCTCGGTGTTGACTCACAGGTTTCCCCACACCCTCAACTTAGACTCATGCATTGTCCCCAATGCATACATACGAAAACTAAAAACTGTGAGAAGTAGGAATACCTGTGAAGTCGATATGACTCAGATTCTGGAATGATGTTGGAGACCGCCAGGGTCTCCAAAACAAGAGAACTCGATGGAGTGTGGCATTCCAGCTTCCTTTTTGGGCTCCATCGCTAGTCGTGACAACTTCTTCGCTCTTTCTTTGCAGATTCTCTTGCGGTGTTTTCGTTTTCTTGATCTTTCACCGCTTTTCTTTACCTGCTCATTCTTTTGCGATCGCGACTTTACTCTCATAACAACTCGGGTTTCAAC
Source organism: Jaltomata sinuosa (assembly GCA_003996215.1). Classification (NCBI taxonomy): domain Eukaryota; kingdom Viridiplantae; phylum Streptophyta; class Magnoliopsida; order Solanales; family Solanaceae; genus Jaltomata; species Jaltomata sinuosa. Next base: position 705,320 of record QJPP01000739.1, on the reverse strand, counting down.
ACAACCCTTCTCCTCAAGATACACATCCGCAGGGAATTCCTCAATTGCATTAATGACCACGACCACCCTCATCTCGCTTGGTTGCTTCATCAATTTGGACACATCGAACTTGACAACTTCATTGTTCAGCCTGAAGGTCAGTTCATTTTCTCCATGTCAACCAAGGCTCTTGCTGTGGCTAGCAATGGTCGTCCCAAGATTATGGGAACTTCGAAATCCACTTCGCAATCCAAGATCACAAAGTCGGCCGGGAATATAAGCTTACCAATCTTGACCAGCACATCAGATAATATTCCCACAGGTCGCTTTACCGAACGGTCAGCCATCATTACCCTTATGGACGTGGGTTTAGGAGCTCCCAAACCCAGTTGTTTATAGACAGCTAGCGGCATCAAGTTGATGCTAGCACCCAGATCACACAAGGCTTTCCCGAAGTTGAGCTTCCCAACAGTACAGGGAACAGTGAACGCACCTGGATCTTCCTTCTTTTCGACCAACGATCTAGAGGAGATAGCGCTGCAGTGGTGGAGGTTGTCTTCCGGTTCAAAACTTACCGACCTCTTCTTTGTAATCAAGTCCTTCATGAACTTGGCATAACCGGGCATTTGTTCCAGCGCTTCGACCAATGGTATGTTTATTGAAATTTACTTCAGCATGGTCATGAAGTTCAGAAACTTACCATCGTCAGCTCTCTTCTTCAAACACTGTGGCAAAGGAGGTGGTGGCCGAGGCATCATAGTTGGAGGCTTTTCAGCTTCCTTGCTTTTCTCCGCGGGCTTTGGAGTTTCCTCCTCTACCGCCTCTTCATCATCTGCAACATCACCTTGGGTCTGAATTACCGGATGTGATTCCGGTAATATTTTTCCGTTTCTTGTGGTGATCGCCATACAGCTTGCGTCATTCCTCGGATGAGTCGTGTCACTCGGCAAGGTACCTATCTTCCTTTGGTTCAGAGATGCCGAGATTTGACCCACTTGCTGCTCTAGGTGCTTGATCGCGGTTGAGTGTGACTCCACTACCTGACTCAATGTTTATAACTCAGTCCGCATTGCCTTTACCCCAGAGTCAGTCGATTCCACCTTTAGCAGCATCTTTGCCATCACTTTCTCAAGTTTGGACGTCTCAGCCTCGTTGCCAGCTTTGTCCCGATTACCAGGTGGTATATACAACCCACCTCTATCGGTGTTGTTCCTCCAATTTCCTTGGTCGCGCTCTTTGTAGCCACTTTTCTCATAGTGGTTGTCTCGCTGATAATTCTGACCTTGGTTTCCCTGGCCATTGGCCTGGAAACCCCCCAAGTAATTTGCTTCCTCAGTCTCCATACCTTGGGAACCCACAGCTTGCACCTTCTCCATACCTCCTGAGCACAAGTGCTTTGTCAGGAGATCCAACTGTGTTTTCAGATGCGCCATGTCTTGGTCGCGCTCCTCCTCTTTCCTACGCTGTTCTGCTGACATACCAACGGTATAGGTGCTAGCTGCAACCTCTGAATCTCGTGTGTGCCAGGCCCTGTTGGTTTTGGTGAGCCTATCCAAAATAGCTGTGGCGTCGGCAAAAGTGCGACCCATAAACGCTCCACCTGCTGCATTGTCTAACGTCGGCTTGGTAGCCGAATTCAGTGCCCTGTAGAAAGTCTGCATCAAAAACTTGTCGTTCAGCTGATGGTTAGGGCATTGTGTCAGCTTCTTCTTGAACCTCAGCCAAGTCTCATGTAACGCTTCGTGCGGTTGTTGCCTGAAATTGCTGATCTCGTCCCTCAACTGTATCATCCTTGAGGGAGGAAAGAACCTTTCTAGGAAAGCTCCTTTCAACTCTCCCCAAGTTGCGATAGAGTCGGGGGTCAGCTCTGTCAACCACAATGCTGCCTCATCAGACAGAGACAACGGAAACAACCTGAGCCTGATCGCTGTCTGACTCACTCCCGGCAGTTCGAATGACTTGCAGATGCCCACGAAGTTCATCAAGTGACGGTTCGGATCATCACCAGCTACACCCCGGAATACTCCTCTCAAGTTCAACAGCTGAATCATCGTGCTGGTAATGTTGAACTTGGCCCCGGGCGCTAGCGGAGGAAGAATAATGGCGCCCGTAGCGCCAGCTCCATCTAGATCGAGATCCTCATCATTCCGTGCGACATCATCCAGCAGACCACCAGCATTCAGATTTTGTTGGGCCTGCAGTTCTGCAGCGATCCTTGCTGCCTCGTTTTGTGCGGCCATATTCTGCCTTAATGTTCTCGCAAGCTCGGGGTCGTAAGGTACTGTTGATTCACCCGAGCTTCGGGTACTTGGCATGCACAAATCTGTACCCTATCAAAAACAAAAACAACAAATAAACGTAAAGCAGGAAATTATGACTAAGAGTCAAATAAACACACTAGACTTAATCAAAAACCGTATTCCCCGGCAACGGCGCCACTTTTTGATAACGCCCAAACTACACCTCAAATTAACGAAGCGTAAGCGGTCGTAGTCAAGTAAAGAACCCAACAAGGTTGGGGTCGAATCCCACAGAGAATATGGTGAAGATTAAGTCTTTAGTGAAATATGTGACTAATGGTCAATAGTTTCCGGTAAATAAAGGGGGGGGTTTTGTAATCAACGTGAACAAAAGCAACAATATTGTAGAGAAGTAATCAGTAGGAGAGAATGAACTAGGGACGTGTTCACCATGGCGTTGTAACAATGTCGATTCTAGGCTTAACCGGGTTCTTTCTATATGCGTGTCACGATGTGATTGCGTCAATTGTATCGTCTAAACGTCTCTCGACCAAATAAACAAATTTCCTTTTCTATTCTCTCGACCTCGAAAAGATGTGCTTTTTAGCTTTCAATCCTAAACATCAAGTAGATTAATCCAGTTACGGCATTAATCAGTAAGACGAGAGTTGGTAGTCTCGAATCCTTGTCGTTAATCAAGTTTCCCGGTTTTAATCTCTTTACTCAAACAAATTAAACCTAGGCATGTTCTAATGTTTGCAACCACTAGAAAACGTGACATAAAGTATGATTAACAACGTGACTACATGTAAATTGAACCCGTCGCTACCCAGAATCTATATCGCTACTTTAGCCATGGCTCCCACAACCCTAGTTGCGGGAGTTTTAGTTACTCATGCTCGAAGAAGAAAAGACGAAATTCATAATAAAGGAAAGAAGATTCTTACAATATGATGAAAATACCCTTCGATAATCCAAGAACAAGAAAACCCAAGAACTCAAGAACGAATCAAGAACACGAATTCAAGAAGAGCAAACGTGTTTCTTGATCTCAAAAAACAACTAAAAACGTGTTTTAAACTAATGGGTGAACTCCCTAAAATAAAACCTAACATAGGGTATTTATAGGAGTCAAAGAAACCAAATCCAAAACAGGTTAGGAGTCCTTCACGCGGACAGCCGTTGGCGCGCTACTGCCTTGGTGCGACGGTCAGGCTGACGGACCGTCACTGCCTTGACGGACCGTCGCCTGGACCGTCAACCTTAGGCAGTGGCACTGCCTCTATGCGACGGTCTTGGTGACGGACCGTCACATGTGTGACGGACCGTCACTCAGGCCGTCACTCTTAGGCAGAATCCTCTTTTTCTCGTATTTCCTTCCGTTTCCGCGTTTGTCTTCATTTCCTGAAAATACAACATAAAAACATCAAAAACGACAACGGTTGCTTGAAAACGTACGATTGTTCTTAGTTTAAAGGAGTCGAAAGTGACGTAAATTAGCGGCACATCATTACTCTACTTAACTATCACTAGGACAAACATTGCATTTGTTGTGTGTTATCCGGTTTATGTACTCTCCCAAATTATCCCATATGGAGGCTACACTTAGTCTTGTGTGATATGTCAAATAATCATCTAGTTTGGAGATTCTAATATCATCCTTCCTTGAATTCACACTTATATCCTTTTGTGATACAAATTATTCATATTGTCCTACCACTAGGAGAACTATTATTGGATACATGATCATCATTGGGAACTGTTTTATGTTTTGAAAGTCCAAGATATAGATTACTGTCACACTCCATTTAAAAATCTTACCATATCTGTGTTTTATGCAAAAGTTGTGTAAGAAATTTTACAAGATAGAATTCAAACAAATATCAAGGACACAAAATGATTTTATTGATGCCTTCAACACTGTGACGTCTATGATCCAACATCCGGAAAAGAATTATATTGATTCCCTTGAGATAATCTTGAATAATATGCATACACATTATTTTCATGTGGATGAGGAATTATATGAGAAGCCAGAGTATTTCTATCTGAAAAGGTATTTGGAATCGAGGAAGTATCTAAAAAATATGATCGATAGTTAAAAAAAGACAATCTGAAGGATGACAAACAACTTCTTTTGAAGCAGAGAAATCCTATTTAGAAGGACCCTGGACGTAGGTTTATCGAGGTGTGTGGATGGCAAAGAGGCAACAAGTGTACTAAATAGATACATGGAGGACATGTAGGTTGTACATAAATGGTTTCACCGTTGCAAAAAAGATCATGCGAGCTGAATATTATTGAATAACAATGGAAAATAAACATAGTTAGTTCGTGCATAGGTGTAACAACCCGTCCAGTCATTATGGGGTGGTTGGGGCCATATTACTCTTGTTAGAGTTCTCATAGTAAAATTTAACTTACAAAACTCAAAGATCCAGAGGTATAAAACTGAATTTTTTAATGTAATCATGATAAGTGTATATTGTTGTGATGTGTTGTATTTCATTAGGGGGTGACTAGTGAACTAGACCTCTAAAGGAAATTATGAGACTATGAATGAGTTTGTAGTAAGTTTATACAATGGTTTGCATATCTGTTTTTTATTGTGATGTCTTGAAATGATAATTATGTTATGAAATGAAACTTGGTGTAGTTTTATCGAGTTTTATCGAGTTTGTAGACAGTTTTATTGGAAAACTGTACCAAGTTTCATTTCATAACATAATTATCATTTCAAGATATCACCACTGCAGCAAGACCACCGTAGCAGTCAAAGTTTCACCATAGCGGGTGTTACTGATTATGCTAGGTCTCACCATAGAAAGACATTGGTCGCCATAGCGAGTCTGCTGCAGCAAAGGTGGTGACTACTGCAGCGAGTGACGCAAGACATAATTGGCCTTTAAGTCAGTTATTTCGAGTTTCTCACCCTCATAACTTCAAAACTCATTCCAAAGACATGTGAGGTGAATTTCCCAAGGCTAGGACATATATTTTATTCGAGGTGAGTTTACCCCATCAAATCCTTCATCTAGTAATCTTCTAATACCCTAGAATTTATGGGGTTGGCTTAAATGGTGGATTGTAGGTTAGAACACTAGAACTTATGAAAACTATGGAAAAATAAATGGGTGGATGTAATTGTCCTTTCTTATGCTTCTAAGTTGTTAGTTAATACTTCTTATGATGGGATTTGATTTTTCAAATACTTAATTGTGGTGTTTTCGGACCTAGAGTTCGATAAAGATGGTACCTTTAGCATAAAAACTGCTATAAGGAGGTTAATAAGGTAGAAACTCCATGCTCTAGGACGATGTGATCATTGTGGAACTAGAATATGATGAATTAACCTTTGGGTAATAGTTTAAACTTTGAAAAAAGGTAGAATTAGGTGGGTTTGAATTCTTAAAGTTATTATTTAAAGAGTAGATGATTAAATACTATTGCAATGGTTATGTTTAGACTTTGAGCATTTTGAGGCTTTGAGAAAAGGGAAGACTCACGTGAAGTAGCTTGCTCGTTCAAGTTATTTGGTTAAGGTAGGTAATTGTTTATTTGGAGTTATACTATGATTAGTCACTTGTATGTGTTATGAGTTGATAAAGCATGTATTATTAGTCTTCAGACATAGACTATGATTGATACTTATTAGCTTGCATTGCTTGTATAGATAAGTTGCTAAATTGTGAAGCCTGTCTTTATATGACTTGTGATTATGGTGTGCACTTATGATTATCTTGTGAGATAATTAAATAGAGAACATACTAAGATATATTGAGAAAAATAAGAAATATATAATTATTCTGAGATGATTAGCTCGAGTTCGATGTGAGCTTACGGATGAGAAGTTATATAATGGATTGGGTACCATGTTAGTACAGAACATGGATAAAATATAAGAGGCTCGAGTCTAATGTGAACTTATAGATGAGTGATTATATGCTGGATCGGGGTACCACGCCAGTACTCATACATGTGCGCCTAGGGTCCTCTACATGTCATGACTACTTGGATAAAAATAAGACCCTTTAGCATGTGTGTACAGATGAGTGATAGTTGTGTGTTGAGATATGGTACATAGTAAGACTAATGAGATACTGAGGCTACACAGTTGTGATTCATTATGGATATAATTCCATGATTGTGTTGTGATTTTATTATACTTGCAGAGTTTTGTGATGACTTCTTATGTCTGTTTTTGGTGACTTATATGTATAGTATTTATTGACATTGGTATGTCTAGAGTTGGTTTATTTACCTGGTTGTTGTTGACTACTTGATTCCCTAAGTTACTTGGTTACATGTTATTGTATCTGTCTATTGCTTTTATTGACTATGTGAATAATACTTGTTACTAATCTGAGTCGGCCTTGATACCTATCAGTACATAGTGTTTATTCTGATGCTACCCATGTACTTTTTCTTAATGAAGACTGTGTTCCAGAGCCTTCTTTGCGACCTTGCATTTAGTGTCGCTGCTGATTGATCTGATGGTGGGATACTTTCTTATCCAGGCTGCCGCAGATCTTCTTGAAGGATATCTATTTCCTTAAGACATTATCTTATCTGATTTTCTACTCTTAGACATTTTCTAGTTAGAGTCCTTGTATGATAAATTTTGGGTTTTTGGATTGTAATAGTTAGACAGTTGCATATTTAATTTATTTGATGTCTAAAAATTCTTAGTATTATAACTCGAGTGCCTTTATTATCTTAAAATAAATCTATAATTGCTTGGGTTAGTTGATAAGTTATTGTTTATCCACCGGAGGGTTACTGTGGGTGTTAATCACAACAGTTTGGATCGTGACAATAGGTTCCAACAATGTCAAATACATGGAGATTTTATTCGTGTGCCACCAAATGAACTCAATGTGATGGTAACTCTTTGGCACTTTGTAGCTTGGGACATTTATGGCATTGGTCTTATTAAGCCTGTCATATAAAAATGAGCACATTTTCCTCTTAATTTTTTATGTAAAATTTTTGGGTGGTCCGTGACTATTTTATTAATAGTCAAAATAGCCAAAAGCAAAAAAAGAACGGAAGGCCTAGTCTGAGAAAAGCATAAAAAAGAAAAGGGCCAAGGTCAAAGCAATGGCCCGACCCAAAAACAAGAAAAAGAAACCTATCTAAGAAGTTTTCTCTATTTAGGACCAAACAGTCCCACAGTTGAAAGCCTCGTCTTCCTTGCCAGAAAATGCTCCTTGAGGCTTGTCATTGGAATGACCAGCTCCGTTCTTGTCACGATCCGAAACTGGGCCATGATGGCTTCTACATAACCCTCCGGTAGACAAGCCAAAACCCCACGATTGCGGAAGACAGTAATAACAATTAAACTAAGGAAATGCGAAAGATATAATGAAAAGACAGGGCCAATATCATATATACATACCAACGTACAAAATATATAAAAGATGGCCCTAAAGTGACCGAATAGACAAAACAACATCAGAACTAACTCGTACCTGGTGTCACTAGTACAAGAGCGACTAAAGTAAGGAGTAGCTATACAACAAAATCTATCTATCCAAAATATAAAATATAGACAAGATGTACAAGATGGAAAGCATGTAAAGTCTTCAAAAGCATCCGGAGCTCACCGCGATCCGAACTACAACAGGCCTCGAACGGCATGAAAATCAGTGAGGGTGGCTCGTACTAGGTGTTGCATCAGAAAAAGATGTAGCGTGTAGCATGAGTACCAAGACCATAGGTACTCAGTAGGCATCATAGGCCGACTGAGCGCAGAAAGATAATATATAAATATAAGATACAGGAAAGTAGTTAAAATACAAGGATCCACCTAAATCTAATTATAAAGCCGAAAATCAAAACAACCAAACAATAAAAGGTGAACTAATAACAAGATCAACTCAAATCATCCAAAAATTCAAACGCACCCAAAGTTAATGCAATGCGATGCATCAATGATGTAATATATGAATGTATACAAGTCAAACCTGATATCTAGTACTCGGGTGTCCGGGATGGAACATCGATCTTATCAAATGAGTGCAAAAAAAAACCCAAAATAGAGCATAGGGGTGCCCGGAAATGACCTCAGACTCATCAACGTATGCATAAAAGTAAACCCGAGATAACACATCGAGTGCCCAGAATTTAACCTCGGACTCATCAACATATGCATAAAAAGTAATATTTTTCCCTTTTCCTCCCAAAATCAGTAACAATTCCAAAGCAATCCTTTTAAAATCATAATGATCATGAAAACCCAATAGTTGCCAAATGTAGGACCAAAAAGCCGTAAAATCCTTCTTTTCCATATCGATAAGAATGACAATATAGTATAAGCATATAAATTTCCATATTCAGAGAAAACACGCACAACAAGGCAGAATAGGGCAAGGTACCCTCCAAATCAAGAGAACTGACCTGAAACTCCGTCCAAATCCAAGCTATAGCCTCGGGCCCACAGTTACACATAACGGTAGCATAAAGCAAAAAGAGTACAAAAAATAAAGCAAAAAGCACCGAGAATCTCTACTCTACCTCTAAAACCTCCTAAAAGCATACTAAGGATTCTATACTAGACATAAAGAGACTACAAGCTCCTAGGTTAAGTATAACATAACAATTCTAAACTTAAATCCCAAATGGCCAATTAAAGTGATAAACATGATTTAAGCCTAAATCTATCTAATATCCAACCTACCATTCCAGTAACATATAAATATATATAATCTAACTAATCTCAGTCTAGAAAGTAAATAGTAACCTACCTCGGGGCCAAACTGCAAGCACGAACTGTCACCCGTGTGCCTTCTCCTTCCGAACAACATCAGAAAGCTTCCACGCTATCAAAAACATAATCTAGGTGTCAAGATAAGAAGAGCAACACCCATATTGCTATACAGAAAATAGGGTCAGAAAAATGACCCTCGGGGCCTGCGCAACGAAAGAGAAAATAAAATTCACAATTATGCTCGCGGTGGGTCAATGAACCCGTACCCAAAGTTTGGGCGCGAACAGAGCTCAATTTGGGTCCCATAACAGCCCCGAAGTGCTACTAACTCAAAGAGTAAAAAAAGGAAAGCTCGGAATTCAAAAGGTAGAAGCTTACCCCAAACAAGATAAACACGCCACGGGAAGTGAGTTGCACAGATTCACGAATATACAGCCCCAATAGAACAGATTTCTAAAAGGATCACCCAAACTTAAGAATTACAACAATGGAGTTTTAGCGGGAGAATTACGAGAATAAACACGAAAAGAGGAGAGGGGTGACGAGGGGACTTACCGGATGAAGAACACTGATGCAAAGAAGCTGGAAAATGGAGCTTGGGAGCTTATCAATGGAGTTGTTCAAAATTGTGAAGGAGAAAATGAAGTTGGAGTCTTAAATAGCTGCCAGGGGTCCTTATTTTCTATAGCGAAGGACCCCACGCGTTCGCAAGGAAACACTGGTGAGACCAATGCGAACGCGATGGTCCAGCCCTGCGTTTGCGAAGAGAAAATTGGGCTAAGTCCCAGCCGGCTTCATCGCGGTTGCGAAAGGCGACCCACATAATCGCAATGGTCAAGAAGCTAAACCATCACGAAAGCGATGGCCACCTCGCGATCATGATAAACAACTGGTCTGCAACTTTTATAGCAGCAACCAACTATTCACAAAGGCTAAAAGTTCATCTGACGGACCCTCGAGATTCATCCGGAACCCCGTGAACACAAATCAACCATGCTACCCTATCAGAAATAGCATTCCGGACATAATAGAATCGGTGAAACTCCCAACGCAGATCATTTTAATGAAAAGTGCACCCCACGCCCAAAACCAACTCGGAACTTAAAACCCAAAAACAAGTCCAGAAGCCTCGGTACCCAAACCAAAGTTCCCTCTAGTCCAAAGGTGACATTCCGGAGCTGACAGCACTGATGGATTTTCCATTTTATCCGAATGTTGACCAAGGTCAACCCTACCAGCCAAACTAGCTTGAAAACACAGAAAGCAACACAAAGATCAAACCGAAAGCACTCAAATCCAGACCAATGGTCCCACTAGACCCAAATCCCTATTCCAAAGCCAACGTAACTATCGAAATTTTATTTTAAGCATGTTTACCAAGAAAGTTGACCAAAGTCAGATTTTCTAAGTTCAAGTTCTAAAACAGGGAAATTGTCATAACGACCTAACGAACAGCCCGAACACCAAATTGTCAGTCCCGACAGGTTATAAATGACCTGTAGCTACTGTGGGAAAGTTCGAAATGACGAAAAAGGATGAAAAACAGAAAATGACCTGGAGGGTCATTACAACATCCACTACTAAAAGAACTTTTATCCATGAAAGTTAGAAGAAGGATAGTACCCGAAGACTCAAAAAGACAAGGATAACAGGTCTGCATGTCTGTCTCGATCTCCCAAGTAGCCTCCTTGAAAGGATGATGCCGCCACTGAACCTTAACTGACGGAATCTCCTTGGACCTCAACTTCCTAACCTGCCTGTCCAAAATAGCAACAGGCTCCTCCTCAAAGGCTAATGACTCATCCAACTGAACTGACTCTAACTGAAGCACATGAGACTCATCCAGAATATACTACCGTAGCATAGAGACATGAAACACAAGATGCACACTAGAAAGAGAAGGAGGCAAGGCTAACTCATTAGCAACCTCTCCAATACGACTAAGGATCTCGAATGGCCTAATAAACCTTGGACTGAGCTTACCCTTCCTCCCGAACTATCACCCACCATGAACTCTAGACTCGAACTCTCTGGTCACCATAACTCTTCTGCCTACTCTGGGCAGTGCGAAGTCTCTCCTGAATAAGTTGAATTCTATCCATAGAATCATGAAGCAAGTCGGTACCCCATAGCCTAACCTCAAAAGCATCAAACCAACCTACCAGAGATCTGCATTGCCTACCATACAAAGCCTCAAACGAAGCCATCTGAATGCTAGAATGGTAACTATTATTATATGCAAACTCTGCCAAGGCTAAACACTGGTCCCACTGACCCCCAAAATCAATAACATAGGCTCGCAACATATCCTCCAAAAATTGAATAATACGCTCTGACTGACCGTCTGTGTGCAGATGAAAAGCGGTTTTAAGCTCAACTTAGTACCCAACTCTCTCTGAATAGAACGCCAGAAGTGTGAGGTGAACTGAGTACCTCGATCAGAGATGATAGAAACTGGCACACCATGCAAATGGACAATCTCCCAAATATAGATCAGAGCCAACCTCTCAGAATTGTTGGAAGTCTGAACCGGCAGAGAGTGAGCAGACTTTGTCAACCTGTCCACAATAACCCAAATAACATCAAATATCCGCAAAGTGCATGGCAATCCGCTCTCATTTCAACTCTGGAATAGGTAGCCTCTAAGACAAACCACCGGGCCTCTGGTGCTCAAACTTCACGTGCTGACAGTTCAAGCAACTAGATATGAAAGCTGAAATATCCCTCTTCATCCCACACTGCCAGTAGTGTTGCCTCAAGTCACGATACATCTTAGCTTCCTTGGGATGAATAGAATATCTAGAACAGTGAGCCTCCTCCAATATCAATCTGACCAAGTCATAACTCTAGAAACACAGATACGACCCTCGATCCTCTGAATCTAAAGTCACCTTCCTAGCCTCACCACTCAACACCTTGTCACGAATGATCCTAAACCTTGCATCATCAAACTGTTATGCCCAAATCTGCTCCAACAAGGAAGATCCAGCCTCTACACAAGTAAGAATACCCCCCGGCTCAGAAATGTCAAGTCTAACCAACCTGTTAGCCAAGAACTGGATATCCCAAGATAAAGGTTGCTCCTCAGTCACTAAGAAAGCCAAGCTACACATACTCACTACCTTCCAGCGCAAGGCATCTGCCACCACGTTTGCCTTGCCCGGATTATATTGAATAGAAATGTCATAGTCCTTCAGTAGCTCCAACCACCTACGCTACCTCAAATTTAGATCCTTCTGGCTAAAAATGTACTAAAGACTATGATAGTCAGTAAAGATATCACAATGCATGCCATAAAAATAATGACTCTACATCTTCAACGCGAAGACTACCGCTGCTAACTCCAAGTTATGTGTGGGGTAGTTCCTCTCGTGAACCTTTAATTGTCTGGAAGCATATGCAATAACCTGGCCCTGCTGCATCAACACACAACCCAACCAATACCTGACACATCATAATACATGGTGAAACCCTGACTCTCGACCAGAAGAGTAAGAATCGGAACTGAAGTCAACAAGGCCTTAAGCTTCAGGAAGCTCGCCTCACACTCATCTAACCACTGGAAGGGAACATTATTCTGACTAAATCTAGTCAATGAAGCTGCTATAAAAGAAAATCCCTGCACAAACCATTTGTAATAACCTGCCAACCTAACAAACTGCGAACCTCAATAGGAGAAGTAGGCCGAGCCCAATCACGAACTGCTATAATCTTTATCGAATCCACCATAATCCCATCCTTGGACACCACGTGCCCCAAGAATGCCACAGATTCAAGCCAAAACTCACACTTAGTGAACTTGGCATACAACTGGTGGTCTCGCAAGTTCTAAAGTACAACTCTAAGATACTGCTCATGCTCCTCTCTACTCCTCGAATAAATCAGAATGTCATTGATGAACGCAATCACAAATGAGTCCAGGTAGGCACTAAATACATGGTTCATCACTCCATAAATGCTTCTTGGGAATTAGTCAACCTAAAAAACATAACTAGGAACTCATAATGGCCGTATCGAGTCCTAAATACAATCTTTGGGATGTCCTCAGCCCTAATCCTCACTTGGTGATAATCGGACCTCAAATTTATCTTAGAGAACACTGCCGCACCCTGTATCTTATCGAACAAATAATCAATATACGGCATCGGATATCTGTTCTTAACTGTCACCTTATTCAACTGCTTGTAGTCAATACACATACGCATAGACCCATCATTTTTTTCACAAATAGAACCAGCGCACCCCACACAGACACACTAGGCCTGATGAACCCTCTACTCAACAGATCTTGGAGCTGATCCTTAAGCTCCCTCAACTCAGCAGGTGCCATCTGATATGGCAGAATGGAAATAGGCTTGGTGCCCAGCTCAACATCAATACCAAAATCAATGTCACGATTAGGAGCAAAACCTGGAAGATCAGAAGGAAACACATCCAAATACTCACAAACCACAGGAACACACTCAAGAGGAGGTCTGGTGGCACTAGTATCACGGACGTAGGCAAGATAAGCTAAGTACCCCTTTCCAACTAACCGATGGGTGCTCAGAAAAGATATAACTCCCCTCGGCATGTGGATATGAGCTCCCTTTCATATGATAGGCGGGATACCAGGAATACGAAGAGTAATAATCTTGGCAAAGCAATTCAAGACCGCATAATAAGGAGACAAACAATCCATGCCCAAGATCACATCAAAATCAACCATATCAAGAACAACCAAGTCTACCCACGTGTCGTACCCCATGATAGTCACTACACAAGCCTGATACACCTGATCCACTGCTAAAGAATCACCTACTGGGGTAGATACACGTAAGGCTGCAGGCAAAGACTCACAAGAAGACTCCAGACGAGTAGTATAATAAGCAGATACATATGAGAATGTAGACCCTGAATAAACAAAGCAGAAGTAGACTGATGGCAAATGGAGATCGTGCCGTTGATCATAACATCGGAAGCCTTGGCCTCTGTTTTGCCCAGAATTGCATACATGTGGCTCCAATTACCACGACCAACTAACCTACCATACTGAGGACCACCTGTAGTACCTTGGGGACTACCTCTACTACCTTGTGAAATGCCTCTAGCTAGCGGTGCTGGTGCTCTGAGGGCCTCAACCAACTTATCCTATCGCCTCTGATACAGTACTGATGGACAATCTCTAGCAAAGTGGCCTATCTCGCCACACTCATAACAACCCTGACCATATGTACCCCACTGTGAAGACCTGGCTGAATCAGAATGACCACCATGACCTATGGACCCTGAATGACCATCTCGTGGAGCAGGAATGATACTCTGGCTACTCTAACCCCCAGCAGTCTATAATGCTGCCTGAATAGGCCAGCTTGGCTGGAAGCGCTGCTGGTGCTAACCTCTACCATAGTAGCCTCTTCCATGTGCCTGTGAACCGCTGAAACTGCCCTGATGAAGGGGCCTCTTATCACTGCCCCCTTGGGCCTCGCGAAGTACACCATCAATAGTACGAGCATGATTAACTACCTCCAGAAAGGACTGACCCGATGCTACCATACCCTCTGTGGCCAAGAGATGATGCAAGGTCAAACCTCGAATGAAGTGACGTACCTCTCGTGCTCGATAGGCAGAATCATAGTGGCGTGTCTGGACAACAGATAGAACTGAACCTCGTACTCAGACAAAGTCATGGAGCCCTGCTCCAACCTAGCAAACTGATCCATCAGACGCTCCCTCATGCTACATGATACATACTTCTCCAGAAAAGTTGCGGAGAACTGATCCCAAGTAAGCAGAGGTGACCCGGCTGGTATGCAAACAACATATGACCTCCACCACTACTTCGCTGGACCATCCAGCTGAAACGCAGTGTAATCTTCCCTATGTGACTCAACTAACCCCAAATTATGTAACCTCTCCTGGAAGCTACTCAGAAACTCATGTGCATCCTCTCTAGAAGCACTTGAAAACCTCGGAGGACCCAATCTCTAGAACCTACCAAGAATCTTCTGCTTCTCAGAAGACATAACTAGCATGGTTGGAAGAGGGGGAGCAATTGGAGGGATCGGTAATACCTCCAATCAAGGAGCCGCAGTAGCAGGCGATGCTCCTGAACCCTGTGCTACCGCCTGAGCTAAAGTATGAGCCTCACCTTAAACCTGACAATCAATAGGGGTGCTCGGCGAAGCTACTGGTGGAGTCATACCCTCAAGGAACCCCAACAATCGAACCAAGGTGCCCTGCAATACTGGAGTAGCCACAAAACCTGCCAAATACTGGGCTGGCCCTACATGCTCTAGCTCATACTAAACCTCATCCACTCGAACCTCAGGCTCTAGTGACGGTAGTCTAGCCTAGGCTCGAGCTGGCGCCGTAGCCCGTGCCCTACCTCAACCTCTGGGTTGACTTTTACCCCGTCCCCTAGCTGGGGCTCTAATTGCAGGCACAGGGGCCTCGTCCTCACCCATTGCAGATGTCATTTGAACCACCTGAGAAAGAGTAAAACAAAGGTACTTAGAAGTTGATCAAGTCAAGAATGCATGACACAGAATCAAACACGGACATCATCATACCAATCCATGAGACTCTACTAGACACTTTTCTCTTGTACTAGCGAGACCGGTGAAGCTAGTACTCTGATACCAATCTGTCACAACCCGAAATCGAGACATGATGGCATTTACATAACCCTCCCTATAGACAAGCCAAAACCCAACGATTGCGGAAGACAGTAATAACAATTAAACTAAGGAAATGTGGAAGATATAATGAAAAGACAGGGCCAATAGCATATGTATATACCAATGTACAAAATATACAAAAGATGGCCCTAACGTGATCGAATAGACAAAATAACACGAGAACCAACCTGGACCTGGTGTAACTAGTACAAGAGCGATTAAAGTAAGGAGTAGCTATATAACAGACTCTGTCTATCTAAAATACAAAATATAGACAGGATGTACAAGATGGTAAGCATGTAAAGTCTCCAAAAGCACCGGGAGCTCACCGCGATCCGAACTACAACAGGCCTCGAACGACAGGAAGATCAGTGAGGGTGGCTCATACTAGGTGCTGCATCAGAAAAAGATACAGAATGTAGTATGAGTACCTAGACCACGGGTACTCAGTAGGCATCATAGGCCGATCGAGCGCAAAAAGATAATATATAAATGATAAGATATAGAAAAGTAGTTAAAATATAGGGATCCACCTAAATCTAGTTATAAAGCCAAAAATCAAAACAAGCAAAACAATAAAAGGTGAAATAATAACAAGATAAACTCAAATCAACCAACAATTCAAACGCACCCAAAGCCAATGCAATGACGATGCAACAATGATATAATGTATGAATGTAGACAAGTCAAACGTGGTATCTAGTACTCGGGCAACCAGGATGGAACATTGAGCTTATCAAATGAGTGCAGAAAAAAACCCAAAATAGAGCATTGGGGCGCCTGGAAATGACCTCGGACTCATCAACATATGCATAAAAGTAAAACCCAAGATAACCTCGGACTTATCAATGTATGCATAAAAAGTAGTATTTTCCCTTTTCCTCGCAAAATGAGTAACAATTCCAAAGCAATCCTTTTAAAAGCCTAACGATCATGAAAACCCAATAGTTGCCAAATGTAGGACAAAAAAGCCTTAAATCCTTCTTTTCCGTACCGATAAGCATGACAATACAATATGAGCATATAAATTTCCATATTTAGAGAAAACATGCACAACAAGGAAAAATAGGGCAAGGTATCCTCTAAATCAAGAGAACTGACTTGGAATTCCGTCCAAATCCAAGCTATGGCCTCGGTCCCATAGTTACACATAACGGTAAAATAAAGCGAAAAGGGTATCAAAAATAAAGCGAAAAGGGTATCAAAAATAAAGCGAAAAGGGTATCAAAAATAAAGCGAAAGGCACCGAAAATCTCTACTCTACCTCTAAAACCTCCTAAAAGCATACTTAGGATCCTATACTAGCCATAAAGATACTACAAGCTCCTAGGCTAAGGATAACATAACAATTCTAAACTAAAATCGAAAATGGCTAATTAAAGTGATAAATAGGATTTAAGCCTAAATCTATCTAATATCCAACCTAACGTTCCAGTAACATATAAATATATATAATCTAACTAAGCTCAGTCTAGAAAATAAACCATAATCTACCTCTGGACCGAACTAGAAGCACGAACTGCCACTCATGTGACTTCCCATTTCGAACAACCTCAGAAAGCTACCACGCTATCAAGAACATAATCTAGGTGTCAAGACGAGAAGAACAACACCCATATTGCTATACGAAAAATCAGGCTGGAAATCAGGTTGAAAAAATGACCCTTGGGGCCCGCATAATGAAACAGAAAACAAAATTTACAATTATGCTTGCAGTGGGTCAAGGAACCCGTACCCAAAGTTTAGGCGCGAATGGAGCTAGATTCGGGACCCAAAATAGCCCCGAAGTGCTACTAACTCAAGGAGTCAAAAATACGAAAGCTCGGAATTTAAAAGGCAGAAGCTTACCCCAAACAAGAGAAACACGCCACGAAAGTGAGTTGCACGGACTCACGAACATGCAGCCCCCAATAAAATAGATTTCTACAAGGATCACCAAAAACTTAAGAATTACAACAATGGAGTTTTAGCGGGAGAATTACAAGAATAAACATGAAAGGAGGAGAGGGGTGACGAGGGGACATACCGGATGAAGAACACTGATGCAAAAAAGCTGTAAAATGGAGCTTGGGAAATTATCAATGGAGTTGTTTGAAATTGTGAAGGAGAAAATGAATTTGGAGTTTTAAATAGCTGCCAGGGGTCCTTCTTCGCGATCGCGAAGGACCCCACACATTTGCGAGGAAACGCTAGCCAGACCATCATGAACGCGACGGTCCCTCCCCATGTTCGCTAAGAGAAAACTGGGATGGGTCCCAGCAAGCTTTATCGTGGTCGCGAAGGGCGACCCACGAGATCGTAATGGTCAAGAAGCTAGACCATCGTGGACGCAATTGCCACCTCGCGATCGCGATGAAAAACTGGTCTGCAACTTTTATAGTATCAACCAGCTATTCACAAAGGCAAAAAGTTCATCCAACGGACCCTTGAAATTCATTCGGAAACCCGTGAATACAAGCCAACCATGCTACCTTATCAAAAACAACATTCCAAACTCAATGGAATCGATGAAACTCCCAACGGAGATCATGTTAATGAAAAGTGGGCCTCATGCCCAAAACTAACTCGAAACTCAAAACCCAAAAACAAATCCAGAAGCTCTGGGACCCAAACCAAAGGTCCTTCTAGTCCAAAGTTGACATTTTGGAGCTGACAGCACTGGCGAATTTTCCATCTGAGGCTGTCTTTTCTGAATGTTGACCAAAGTCAACCCTACCTTCTCTTCTATTGCATAAGATGATATTTCTTTTTGGACTAATTAAAAAAGAAAAAATATTACATAAAATGAGATGAAGGGAGTAGTTTTTTTTCTTGAAAACACAGAAAGCAACACAAAAATCAAACTGAAAGCACTCAGATCCAGACCAATGGTCCCACTAGACCCAAATCCCTGTTCCGGAGCCAATGGAACTATCAGAATTTGATTCTGAGCATGTTTACCAAGAAAGTTTAACGAAGTCAAAGATTTTCTAAGTTCAGGTTCTAAAATAGGGAAATAGTCATAACGACCTAACGAATGGCCCGGGCACCAAACCGTCAGTCCCGACAAGTCATAAATAACCTATATCCACTGAGGGAATTCTCGAAATACAAAAAAAGGATGAAAAATAGAAAATGACCTCGAGGGTCATTACAATTCTCTCCTTCTTTTGATTTTCTTCAAGCTCGAGCCTCGATCATTGTTGGATAGACTCTCTCTATCATCTTCACTTTTCAAAGGTACACTTCATGCTGCTTATTTTTCTTCCTTTTTTGTTGTCTCCATTACTAACTTATAGTGATTTATGAACTCAGGTCCCCAAGGGACAACCAAAGAATAAGAAGGATCCAGTTCTGTAGTTTTCCTTGTAAGTTCACTTTCTCTTTTTGGTTTTGTTGCTCAGCTTTATCCTCATGATATTTTAACTCTCCATTTCTCTTTAACCTTAGATGGAGTTTAAATGGACTTTCAGCTCTGCTAGGGATTCTTGTGGGATATGCTTCCTTCTAGTTTCACTTGAACCTTCTCTCCTTCATTTTTAGTAAAGTATTTTTGGAATCTAGAGTTTAGATTTCTAGCTAGGTTGTACACAACCTTAATGTCTGGTTCAAGACATATACTATTTATGTTTTTGTTTTGTAATTTCCACCTTTTTTTGCAGTTGCTTTGTACAAATCTAGATCTGTGGTATCCCTTTGTGATAATGTTGATTGTGCTTTCATTGGTGTTTTATCTTGAGAGTCCTCACCCTTAAAGTAGGAATTAGTGATTTATCCATGTTTAGTATCCTGCTTTGCATTCTTAGGAACTCTTGAAAACCATTGACTATTTGTGTTGTCTGTGTCCCTATTGATGTTTTTGCAAGTGAGTCTGCAAGATTATTTCCTTCTCTGAATGTATGAGTTCTCTATGAATTGGTTGTTTGCATAAGACCCCTGATTTCCTCTACTGTCTCCACTAGCTCCCATGGCACCTTCCCTACTCTTTGTATGTTATTCATGCTACCTAGGGAGTTTATTCTATTATGACATTTCTCATATACTTAGCTTGACAGACTCGTAGAGCCTCTAGAATGTCCCTTACTTCTACCTCTATGTTTGTAGCCACCACTATGTCTTGAGCTTGAGCATATACTAGATCTTCATTCTGGTCCTTATATACTAACCCGTATGCATCCACTTGACACTGTGACAATATAGCTTAGGCTTGTAAGAAACTTGATGGAAGTGTCTTTTCATTCATCTTGGTTGCCATTAATTATTTCATTAAATAGATGAAAGCGTCTTATAGATTCATGATAAAGAAGGTTGTAAGAAAGTTCGTGCGTCATAACATCATTTGCTAATTCAGAATTTCTTAATCAATCATAACAAATAGTGGAGCTAATCTTAACAACTATTTTAGGAAAGACATATATGAACAATTAAAAATTACTCATCACAATTTGATTACCTATCGGCTACAAATGACTGGAGATTTAGAGCGTGCCAACAAGAACATCAAAAAGATATTGAGAAAGATGATGGATACGAATTTTTAAAAAATGAAGAGGGTGATACTTATGAACAAACAAGGAGGTTACATTTCGAATGATGAAGAGGGTGATATTCTCAAAAATCATCAAAATGGTGACATTTAGATACACCATCCCATGAGATAATCTTGAATAATTTTATTTCGAGACTACCATAAATTTGAGAATTTATTATAGGATACATCAGAAAAGTTTGGCATAATTTTAATAAGTCGAGATTGAGTTTATATTTCTAAACATGAAATCAATATTTTACGGGCAAAAATGATATTTGATTAGGCAAACAAGCTCAAAATTGAGTTTTGACTTAACGAGTACGTCTGTATTATTATTTTAGACTCATAGGAACAATAATTATCAAACTTTTGTTGTTGTACGAGATAGTTATGATCACTTTAGTGCTAAATAATATTACAAATTTTTCTAGTGCAACAAATATGAAAATACCAAATGCGTCTCTAGTGTAATATTAAAAAATAATCCGAATTATTTTTTTTTGGAGCACTTTTGGGCGATCAAAACATGAATTTTGAGAGAGAAATCAATGGATAATCATGGGATATCATCGTAATATGATTTCTAACTCAAAACAATGAGTTTTACTTTAAGGTATGCTAGATTAAAGGTCTAAGCTGATGATTTTCAAGAGCATTTTAGGTGGAAGAACTAAATGTTGGTTTTGGAAGATTCAAGACCGATTCTTGATCAAATTTTTATGATGAGTATATATTATTGATCCTTGTGGCGAGAGATTTCCATTGAGGTATGATTTATCGACCTATGACACCATTAACCGGAGTCTTTTTTAATCCAGTATTGGTAAATTAGCAATTGATCTCAGATTTAAAAATTTTGGTGGCTACTAACTTTGTTTCTTAGAGGAATAAGATTCTATCTAGTACTTACTATTTCTCAATTATTCCATTATTTATTTGTTGATTTACCATGTATAAATAATAGAATATTGGGATTTTAATCCTATAGTTAAGAGAATATATTTTGGGAATTTGAGGGTCGATAAAACTCCGTATTTGATAAAATTTCATATTTAAATTCCTTACCTCTTGGGTTAGCTGATTTTAAAAGAAAATTATTGTTTGTTATTGAGGTCTTGGGGTTGAATTTTAATTCTGGGATAGGAGTATACCTATATGAGTGTCTACAGATTTATATACTCATTGAGATTACGTATTTGACCATATTAAAATTGTTCAAAGGCATTGTGGAAGGGCAAGTCTATAATGTCTTTTGAGCTCTCATTAAGGCATGAAGAATCTTTATTCACTCTTTATCAAGTGCTAGTATATTTTTGTTATGACTCAACCCACCGCGAGTGGCACCCACACTAGACCCCTGGTGGGAGAACCAAAAGAACCAACCTAACACTTGCCAAAAGGATAAGACAACTAAGTAATCTTCATTAATAACCAGAATTTATAGTTCAAAATAAAAATCAGTAACTTGCAGAATTTAACCCCTAGAATCTGAAAGTCGTGTATTAAAACACTACACTAGCTGTCTAAAAAAAGAGAATGCAACCCCAAATATGGTAAAGTCTAAGTCCAAACAATGGACTAGATATATTTGAGGAATTCATGGTAGCCTGGAAGATGCGGCTCACCCTTGAATTCAGAAGTCATCGGACTCACAGTTAGGGTCTCGTAACAGCCGCCGGAATATGCTTTGTACTCAATAAAAAAAGAGCAAGTGAAGTATAAGTACATATGAAAGAATAGTGTACTGGTAGGATCATTGGCCAACTCCCAACATATTAAATATGAATAAACAAACATCACATAGTACGACCAGACAACATTTAATCAACTAAGAGAATAAGACTACCAATGAGACTCCCAGTCAACAAACAGACTCAACAGCCATATAAACTATGTCCAACTATGCAAGTAAACATATCACATATAATTATGTCACAGCTTGCAAGTAAACCGGACCACCCAAGGATCCCTAGGACATCACCTATGACATATAACATGCAACCCCAATTTACACAAAAAACCACCTTAGCACTTAGATACACCAACCCATTCACTCAAGGACCAACATGTATGGCAAGCAACAATAAATCCCGACACTCTCAGGGAACCAACACATAATGAACATCAATAAAAGATAAGCCTGGTTCACTCAAGGAACCAGCATAAACAACAATAATGAATATTAAACATGTACACACATGCCAGTGGACTTATGGTTGCCTACTAGTCATGACCTGCAGGGGATAAGCTCTTATCCATGTAATATACCCGAGTCAACTAAGGAATTATTAAACATACCAGGCATGGTACCCAAGCCAACCAATAAGTGTTAGAACCTATACCAGGCATGGTACCCAAGCCAACTGATGAACAATAGATATTACAACAATCACAACAACAATGATAGCATACAACACTTGTACAACAAATAAATTTTTAAGACAATCTCATTACATGTGATTAATACTTAGAATATCATTTAACAATCATTACTTTTTCCTGTACCTGTTTTGTGCAAGTAATACTAATGAGATATTCATTATGCACACATAACACATATTGTTTTGCAATAACCATAACTTACCTCAGTCCAATCCTGAAATGCTCTACTGAACTTGAGCCTTTCCTTTTCTTGAAGCTTTGGCTTGGTATTGGTCTAAAAATAGAAATGAAAATAATATTTTAACCAAGACCTTAACTTTCATGGATATAGTCTAATTGAACCTCTAGGCCAAACTCATGATTTTCCACCCAACCTAGGGCTTTCTCACTAATATTTCATCTAGGACTACCAATTTTATGGTTACACTAGCAAATTATGGTAATATAATCATGAATAATAAGTTTATAAATAAATCCCAAGGTTTTCTACAACTAAAATCTTCCTTACACCAGATTTTTCAGTTTAGGTCAAGCTAAACCCTCCCCGGGGCCTATAACTATCAATTCTAAGACATAAGATTTGAAGTACTAATTTACAGGGACAAAATACTTACCATAACGAAGAATCTTGGTAGAAAATTAGTATGAAACACCCCAAATCACCTCTACCTTTCCTAAAATGCTTTTGTGAAATTATGAGTATTTTTGGGTAAGTTTCTGCATTTATAGTGATTAACCCTGCTATAGAGACCAAGTGCCTCTATAGCGGTACCACCATAGTGCCGCCTCCCGCAATGATGGGTTTTACCAACTTTGACTCTTGCTATAAGGAGAATTTTCTCTGCTATAGCAGCATCGCAGTAGAAGCCTACCACCTGCTATAGTGGGTGTGGCAAGGCAAAAACTCAGAAAATCTCTCAGTTTTTCCTTTTTCAAAACAAACCCTAAAACTATGATGTCTCGGACTAACCCCTTTACATAAAGTTCGATATCATGAATTCTACTCATCCGAATTCATTTCTAAAAAGTCCTATGAACTCCTTATTGCCTTAGCTAAACAAAAGCTAAGATTGAACAACTTAACCCAATCCCTCCGCGGATTGCCCTAGACCTCACATTGCTCGGATTTCGTCCAAGACTGGCCCAGCCTAAAAATCCAAAATTCCAATTCCGAAAATTTCTAACCTCGATTTCTTTCACTATAAGCTCACCCATAACGAAGGAAAGGGTCATTACAACAAATACCAATTTACCTATCATTCATCCCTGAACGATCAAAAAAGATAAGAGCTAATTCAAGAAGAATTTTTACCTGTATTCTCAAATAAGTGAGGGTACTTGTCCCGCATGTCCTTCTCGGTTTCCTAAGTGGATTCTTTGATCAGACGATTCTTCTATTGAACCTTTACTAATTTGATCTTCTTTGACCTCAACTTCTTGACTTCCCGATCAAGAAAAGTAATCAGCTCCTCCTCATAGGTAAGATCCTTATCTAGAAAGATAGAATCCTATTTGATGTTATAATCCCCATCCCCATGGTATCTTTTTAGCATGTATACATGGAATACCGATTGGACTCTCGATAAACTGGGCTGCAATGCCAACCTATATACTACTGGCCCTACATCTCTGAGAACCTCAAATAGACCGATGTACTAGGGGCTAAGCTTGCCCTTCTTGCCGAACCTCATAACTCCTTTCATAGGTGACACCTTCAGTAGAACATGTTCACTAACCTTGAATGAAATGTCCCTTACCTTGCGGTCTGTATACTCCTTTTGTCTACTCTTGGCTGCCAACAACTTGGTTTGGAAACCACTCACTTTTTCCTGAGCATCCTTCACCAAATCGATGCCCAAGGGTTTCACATCACCAACCTCAAACCATCCTACGGGTGATCTACATCCCCTCCCATAGAGTACCTCGAATGTTGTCATGTCAATACTAGAGTGATAACTGTTATTGTAGGAGAATTCACACAACAGCAAGAACTGATCCAATGGCCTCCAAAGTCAATCACACATGCCCTAAACATGTCCTCACACACCTGAATCATCCTCTATGACTATCCATCAGTATGAGGATGAAAAGGTCTGATAAAAGTAAGTTGGGTGCCCAACTCTTTATGTAACTTGCCCCAGAATTTAGAAGTAAACTACGTATCTCTATCTGAAATAATGGAAAGTGGCACCCCATGCAGCCTCACTATCTCCTTGACGTAAATCTTGGCCAACTGCTTAGAGCTGTAATCCACCCTAACCGGAATAAAGTGGGATGACTTAGTCTGTCTGTCCACTATGACCCAAATTGAGTCATACTTCCCCAAGGTCTTAGGAAGATTCACCACAAAGTCCATAACTATCCTTTCCCACTTACATTCAGGAATGGGCATCCTTTGAAGCAAACCCGCAGGCCTTTGATGTTCGTACTTCACCTGCTACCAACTGTGACACCTGGACATATATTCTGCAATATCTTTCTTCATCCTATGCCACCAATAAAGCCTCTTCAAGTACTAGTACATTTTGGTTACACCTGGATGAATAGAATATTGCAAGACATGAGCTTCAGGAAGCAGATTCTTAACCAAGTCACCAAGCCGAGGAACACACACATGTCCTCTAAACCATAGTACTCTTCATGCGTCAAGGCTGGCATCTGAAGCCTTACTAGACACTACCTTGTTCCAGAGTTAATTCAATTGCTCATCGTCAAAGTGTTTGGCCTTAATATAAACCAGAAATATGGAATTTACCTCAATGCTAGCCAACATTCCGCCTTTTTCAAAAACACCAAACTGCATAAACTTGGATGCTAGAGTTTGAATCTCTCTAGCCAAGGGTTGCTTTGACAGTCCCAAATAGGCCAAACTTCCCATACTTACCGCTTTCCGGCTCAATGAATCTTCCACCACATTAGCCTTACCCGGGTGATACTGGATGGTCACATCATAGCCTTTCGACATCTCTATCCACCTCCTCTATCTCAGATTGAGATCCATTTGAGTAAACACATATTGCAGGCAGCGATGGTCTGTGAATACCTTGCACTTGACACCATAGAAATAGTGCCTCCAGATCTTGAGTGCAAACACCACCACTGCTAACTCCAAATCTTGAGTCGGGTAATTATTTTCATAAGGCTTTAATTTCCTTGAAGCATAAGCTGAAGCATAAGCAATGACGTTCTTTTCTTGCATCAATACAACACCAAAACTCGAATGTGAAGCATCACAATATACCACAAAGTCCTTACCTTCATCCGACAATAAAAGAATAGGTGTTGTAGGTAAAAATGTTTTGAGCTTTTGGAAGCTTTCCTCACACTTATTGTAATGACCCGACCCGCTAGTGATATTATTTGCTTTGGGCCTAGGCCCGCCTGGCTTTAAAATGAGTCACTAGAGAGTAAGGCTTGCTTACTTATATACCTAGTATCTCTCCTATGTTTTTCCAATGTGGGACTTCTAATCCTAACCTGGGGAATTATATACACCCCCTCTTATGGACTCAACATCTTCGCTGAGGTTTGCCCCGTTGAATGGGATTTGCCTAGACTCAGAATTTAAGTTTGCCCTGCCTTACCGAGATTTGCCTAAACTTGGTTTGAACTCTAACCCACATCGACAAAGCTGACACAAGAGTGTCTTTGATACTATTTGTAATGACCCAACCACCTAATGATATTGTCCGCTCTGGGTATAGGCCCGTACGGCTTTAAAATGCGTCACTAGAGAGTAAGGCTTGCTTACTTATATACCCAGAATCTCTGTTGTGTTGTGCTAATGTGGGACTTATAATCCTAACCTGGGGTGTTACATACACCCCTTCTTATAGACTCAGCGTCCTCGCTGAGGTTTGCCCCACCGAATGGGATTTGCCTAGACTCAGGACTAAGGTTTGCACCGCCTTACCGGGATTTGCCTAAACTTAGTTTGAACTCTCACCCACATCGATAAGGCTAACACAGGAGTGCCTCTAATAGCATTTGTAACGGCCCGACCCGCTAGTGATATTGTCCGCTTTGGGACTAGGCCCGCATAGCTTTAAAATGCATCACTAGAGAGTAAGACTTGATTACTTATATACACAACACCTCTCTTGTGTTTTACTAATGTGGGACTTCTAATCCTAACGTGGGGTGTTACATACACCCCCTATTATGGTCTCAGTATCCTTGCTTAGGTTTGCCCCACCGAATGGGATTTGCCTAGACTCAAGACTTAGGTTTGCCCCACCTTACCAGAATTTGCCTAAAATTAGTTTGAACTCTGGCCCACATCGACAAGGCTAACATAGGAGTGACTCTGATACCATTTGTAATGACTCAACCGACTAGTAATATTGTCCACTCTGAACCTAGGCCCACACGGCTTTAAAATGCATCACTAGAGAGTAGGATTACTTACTTATATACCCAACATCTCTCCTGTGTTTTGCCGATGTGGGACTTCTAATCCTAACCTGGGGTGTTACATATGCCTAAACTTAGTTTGAACTCTGGCCCACAACGACAAGGCTTACACAGGAGTGGCTATGATACCATTTGTAATGGCCCGACCAACTAGTGATATTGTCAGCTTTGAGCCTAGGCCCGCACGACTTTAAAACACATCACTAGAGAGTAAGGCATGCTTACTTATATACCCGGCATCTCTTCTATGTTTTATTGATGTGGGACTTCTAATCCTAACATGGGGTGTTACATACACCCTCTCTTAAGGACTCAGCATCCTCGCTGAGGTTTGCCCCACCGAATAGGATTTTCCTAGACTTAGGACTGAGGTTTGCCCAGCCTCACTAGGATTTGCCTAAACTTAGTTTGAACTCTGGCCCACATCGACAAGCCTGACAGAGTGGCTCTGATACCAATTGTAACAGCCTTACCCGCTAGTGATATTGTCCTCTTTGGGCCTAAGCCTGCACGACTTTAAAATGCGTCTCTAGAAGGTAAGGCTTTCTTACTTATATACCAAGCATCTCTCTTGTGTTTTGGCGATATGGAACTTCTAATCCTAACCTGGGGTGTTACACTTGTCATACCAAACAAATGGCACCTCTTTCTTGGTCATCCTTGTCAAGTGAGTAGCAATAGAAGAAAAGTTCTTGACAAACCTATGGTAGAAGATAGCAAGACCCACAAAGCTCCTAACCTCAATAACAGAGCTAGGACGAACCTAAATCTTAACCATATTAATCTTCTGGGGATCTATCATCACCCCTTTTTTTTGAGACTACATGCCCTAAGAAGGCAATCGAAGACAACCAAAACTCGCATTTCAAAAACATTGCATACAACTGCTTCTCCTTTAAAATTCCCAAAATGATAGAAAGATGCCCTGCATGTTCCTCCTTGCTATTGGAGTAAATAAAAATATCGTTGATATATACTATCACAAATGAATTGTCAAGCCCCGAGGCTACCCTCTAGACGTAACACGGGACTTGGAACCACAAGGATCCTAAGTTAACACTTGGTCATAGCATTCTCAAGCATGTAAAGGAAAATAGAAGAGAAGCATCATAAGGAAATCTGAAACAGGAAGACATATCATAAATAGAGAGTCAAATAGGAAATACAACTCAAAGATGACCTCATAACATCTATGTCTGAAAGCCTCTAAAATTAGCATAAGGAGTTGATGGGATAATATCCCAACTAACTCAACAATCTGAAAGGAAAGGAGACATAGAAAAGCTAGAATAAAGTCTAGTCCTCGCACTATAAAGACTCACCAAAGCTGAGCGAGAGTGGCCGGGAATTCTAGCCACGAAGCTATGAAGGGACACCTGAATTTGCATTATCAAAAAATGCACCACAATATGCGTTAGTACTATGGAATGTACTAAGTATGTACGCAGTGCATGAACATGATGAAAACATGCTAAGTATACTTAAATAACTGAAATCATACTTTTAAACAAAAACTGAGCACAATGACTCTAATACTTTCCATAAGCTGAATCATAATCATAAGTAATAAGTCTGAAATCTGAATAAGAGTCAAATGCAGGTTTTAAAATCATAAACTATTTTATGTGGGAGGTTCTCTAACCGACATAGACCATGTGAGCTACATGGAATCCGATGTATCCGCCTCATCGAAAGGACCCAATATAACTTGCCAGGGTATAATGGCATTACTTTGGCGTGATCACTAAATACTGATGCCTAACGGAGGGGACTTAATACCTATGGGGGAATGTAGTTCTGGGACCTTTTTTGGTACTCTCACCCTGTCCAACTCAGTGCTAATACTACTCCCAAAATATACATATAGCCATATAATAGTGGGCATATCTGATGCCAAATCTGTTTGAAAAGCATAAGGGTATATCTGGTACCATGCAGTTCACTTAGCTTAGGTAGACATGTCTAGATGCCAAACCTTTCATAAACATAGGGACATATATGATGTCCAAAACTTTCATAAAGCATAGGGACATATCTGATGCCCAAAACTGTTTGAAAAGCAAAAAGACATATCTGATGCCATGCAATTCAAATTCATAATTTTAAGACATAGCTTAGCCATAGCTTAAAACATACTTTTCTTTCATAATTATACTTGAAGACTTTTGCATGTAATTTCATAAATACATAAAGGCCATGATATCTAATCATGCCAAATTTCTCTTGAAAACATGCAATTTTATTGGTTCATGCTAGAAATCAACTTTCATGCTTGGGCTTTTAAAACTAATGAGAGAATCATAATCAAATCATGAGTAATCAAGAGGAAACCATGAATTTAAACATAGAAACTGATTTCATAAACTTTCCCAAAAATTTAGATCAAAACCCTAATTTCATAACTTCATAACTCAAAATAAGAATTGGCCTTAACATCATGAATAAGAAACCACTCATAAAAACTCATGCAAAATCATGAAATTTAGAGTTAGAATCCATAGAAGAATTATGAGGAAACAATTTTAGAGGGACCCATAAGAATTGAGTAAGAACCCTAGTTTAGAAATCCATAAGTTCAATTTAGAAGATTGGGGTTTTGGG
Organism: Jaltomata sinuosa; assembly: GCA_003996215.1. Taxonomy (NCBI): domain Eukaryota; kingdom Viridiplantae; phylum Streptophyta; class Magnoliopsida; order Solanales; family Solanaceae; genus Jaltomata; species Jaltomata sinuosa. The sequence continues at coordinate 675,827 of QJPP01000739.1, read as the reverse complement.
CATAAGGGTGAAGGAATCCCTTATTGAATGCCCACATACCGTAGGTGAAAATAACCCACTTAAATGGAAAAGACTTAGGAGACTTGACTTGGAGCTTGGAGACTTTGAGTGGATCCCTTGCTATGGAGCTTGAAACCCTAACTTGAAGCTTGAGAGGATGAAACTCTTTTTTTCTTCTCTTGAAACTTGTTTGGAAGAATGGGAGATAACTTATGCCAAGGGGGGATAAAAACCCTTCTAAGTAGGCTTAAAACGACCTAGTATAGAAGTTAAAAGAGTGGAAAATTACAAAAATACCCCTGTACTTGAGCTTGGAAAAACTGATGAAATGACTCGGCTTCAGGGATTACGCGTCAGTGTACGGACCGTCAAAGTGAAAGATGGACCATCATTTGATCCGTGATTTTAGAAATCACTTTTAAGGGTCTACTGGAACTCCATTCCATAAGTTACAGGATGGTCTGTCATTTAAAATGACGACCCATCAAGTCACTCGTGGAATCTAGGGAAGAAAAGCTGATTTTTGACAAACCACAGGTCAATCTATGGACCGTGGTTTTGATCTACGGGCCGTCAACCAACCAGTGGTTTTAAAAATGAAAATTTCAGTGTTCAGTTCAGCAATCATGGTGCAAAGTACGGACCCATTGTTCAAAGTACGGACCCGTCGTTCAAAGTACCGACCCGTCAACCGATCCGTCATCACTGACAGCATTGCAGTAAACAGCCCATAACTTTTTACTTCGGACTCGGATTAATGCACGGTTGGTGGCGTTGGAATGAAAACTCAAAAAACTTTAATTTGGTAGGTACTATGCCACCTAACTCTTTATATTTTGGGAGGAATTATCGATTGAAGTTGACTCTAGTTTAGACTTACATGAAAACTTACTTTGGTGAGGTGCTTGCGACTTAACTTGATAATAGGAGTTTCTTATGAACATGATTCGCATCCAAAGCACTCACCACACTAGGAAAATGATTATTACAGTCATGGAAAAAGGTTTGGGTATTAGTTTAGGATTTTTGGGGTGTTACATGAATCCAAGAATGACTTGAAAATACCGTTCATCAAGCTCATAAAGGTCGCCGATGCATTGGTCAACCCAAGCGATATTTCAAGGAACTTGTAATTTCCATACCGAGTCCAAAAAGCCATCTTAGGTATATCCTGAGGTTGAATCTTCAGCTGATGGTACCCTGAGCTCAAATCAATTTTAAAAAATACTGAAGAACCCTGCAACTGGTCAATCAGATAATCTATGCGGGGCAAGGGATACTTATTTCAGATGGTAACCTTATTCAAATGTCTGTAATCTATACACATTCTCATGCTACTATCTTTTTTCTTAACGAACAAGATTGGAGCACCCCAAGGTGGAGCACTGAGATGAATAAATCCCTTATCAAGTAGTTCCTATAGTTGAGTTTTGAGTTCTCTCAACTCTGCCGAAGCCATTTGATAATAAGGAATAGAGATTGGGCGAGTACCTGGCTCCAAATTAATGCAAACGTCAATATCCTTGTTCGGAGGCATACTAGGAAAATCCATAGGAAATACCTCTTGAAACTCAGAAACCAAAGGGACCGACTCAATATGATAGGACTCCGCATTAACATACCAAAGATGAGCCAGGAAGGCTGAACAACCGTTCCCCACTAACTTTCGAGCCCAAACTAAGGATATGATCTTCACCAACATAGGCTTATACACACCTTTGCACTCTAGTCTATCCATACCCAACATCTCTAGAGTCACGGTCTTGGTATTATAGTTCAAAATGGCATGATAAGGAGATAACCAAGTCAAACCTAGAATAACATCAAAATCAAACATATCCAAGATGATCAAATCTATCCAAGTCTGTAAACCCACAAACACAACAGAACATGAATGGTACACATGGATAACTATCACAAACTCTCTAACCAGAGTAGAAATATATAAAGAAGAATCAAGAACATCACAGACCAAGTCCAGACCCAAGGCAAATTTGATAGATACGTAAGAATAAGTGGAACCCGAATAAATAACACAAAAGCTATCCAATCACAGACTAGAATAGTACCTGTTATCACAACATCAGATGCCTCGGCCTCGGACTTTCCTGGTAAGGCATAGAAATGAGCTCTATCATCAAGTCTGGCAATCTTCCTATTAAGTTGCGGCCCATCCTTCCCTGCAGTACCATTTCCCCTGTTTCCACCATGTCCTCACTGATTATTACCTCGCCCACCCTTTGGATGACCCTTACCATTACCACCTCCACGTGCTGGAACCATAGCCCTGGCCTGCTGCTGCACCAGGTTACCTATCTACCTCAGATGGCACTCTCTGTTGAAATGGCCCAGCTCTTTACAATAAAAGCAACCTCACTCAAGAGAAGGCCCGCTAGATGAAGAATAGGAAGTCCCTGGCCTCTAGTAGCTTGAGACTGTTGAATAGTCTATGCATGACCACCTGTAGAAGATGGTAATGCTGACTGAATAGGATAAACTTAGTGGACTTACTAGCTGGGACCCCTGGACTGAGACCCACTGTAATTTCCCACACTGGGACTTCTTGACTAAAACCTTAGCCTGCCCAACCTGCTTAACCCCCTCAAGCTTCTTCACATAATTAGTCACCTTATTGAAGCTCCTCCCTGTAAAATTCATGTGAACATACAGAACTTGCAAATCAGTATTCAGGCCCTTGACATATAAATGAATCCTCTCTTTTTCAGTGCCTAACAGTTGGGTAGCATAGCGAGACAAGGCATGAAACTTAGCCTCATAAGCTGCAATAGAAATATTGCCCTATTCAAGGGCCAAAAACTCATCATTCTTGTGATCCCTAAGAGTAAGGGGCACATACTTCTCCAAAATCAAGGCATGGAACTGAGTGAATGACACTCTGCTTAGTATCTCTTTGTAGCTGGAAAGTCACAAACTCAACCCCATGCTGATATACTATATCCAACTTATGTAGCCTTTCATAGCAATCCAAAATGAACTCAAAAGCATTCTCATCCTCTGTACCATTGAATATAGGGGGTTTTATTTTCAGAACCTTAGTCAACAACTCATGCTCAGTCCCGGTAATGAAAGGGCCTAACGTCATATGGAAGAATGCATTTGTACCTTAAGCTTTATCCATCCTGGGATCTATAGCAACAACATGATGGGCATCCAGAACATGAATAGTCGGTTCAGTGGGGGTGGCTTTAGTACCCTCCATCCCACTCAGAAATATCAACACCTGCTGAATGATATCAGAAGACATAGGAAGAAGGACTGCACATCCAACATGTGGCACCACCTCTGGCTTCGCACCCTCCACGTGAACTGCCTCAGCCTTTTCAACATAATCTTGGGATGAAAATAAAGTTACTTGTGGAATTCAAGTCCTAAAATCTGAAGGTTGTGTACCAAATCACTACACTAGTTGTCTAAAAGAACGAGGATGCAACTCCAAACATGGTAAAGTCTAAGTCCAAATAATGGACTAGATATATCTGAGGAATTCATGGTAGCCCAGAAGATGCAGCTCACCCTTGAATTCAGAAGTTGCCAAACTCACAGTTGAGGTCTCGTAACAGCTGCCGAAATATGCCCTATACTCAACAAAAGAAGAGCAAGTGTGGTATCAATACAAAAGAAAGAACAGTGTACTAGTAGGTACATCGGTTAGCTCCCAATATATGAAATATGAACAAATGACCATCATATAGTATGACCAGACAATATATAATCAGCCAAGCCCATAAGACTATCAAAGAGACTCCCAATCAACAAACAAACTCAATAACAATATAAACCATGTCCAACTATGCTAGTAAATAGACCACATATAATTATATCACAACTTACAAATAACCCGGACCACCCAAGGATCCCTAGGACATCACCTATAGAATATAACATGCAACTCTGGTTTACACAAGAAACCACCTCAGCACTTAGACAAACCAACTCGTCCACTCAAGGAGCAACATGTATGTCAAGCAACAACAAATCCGGACCCTCTTAGGGAACCAACACATAATGAACATCAACAACATATATGCCCAGTTCTCTTAAGGAACCAGCATAAACAACAATAATGAATATCAATAACTTATAGGAGATGGGCTCTTGTCCATATAAGCCCAGTTTCCCACTAGTCATGAACTACATGAGATGAGCTCTTGTCCATGTACTTTACCGGTGTGGTACCCGAGACAACCAAGAAATCATAAAACCTGTACTAGGCATGGTACCTGAGCAAATCAATAAGTGAGCCAATCAATAACTATTAGAACCTATACCATGTATGGTACCCGAGACAACCAATGAATAGTAAATATCATAATAAGCACAACCACAATGATAGAATACAAAACTTGTACAACTAATAAGTTTTTAAGGCAGACTCATTGCATGTGATTAATACTTAGGATATCATTTAACAATCATTCCTTTTTCTTGAACCTGTCTTGTGCAAGTAATACTAATGAGACAGTCATTATGAATACATAACACATATTGGTTTGCAATAACCATCACCTACTTTAGTCCAAGCCTGAAATACTCTACTAAACCTCATCCTTTCCCTTTCTTAAAGCTTTAGATTGACTTTGGTCAAAAAATAGAAATACAAATAATATTTTAACCAATGACCTTAAATTTTATGGATTATAGTCTAATCCCAAGCCCTAGGCCAAACTCATGATCATTCTACCCAACCTAGGGCTTTTCCACTAATAATTTACTTAGGACTACCAATTTTATGGTTACACTAGAAAATTACGGTAATATAATTATAAATAATCAGTTTCTAAATAAAACCCAAGAATTTCTACACCAAAAATCCTCTTTTCACCAGATTTTCAATTTAGGTTAAGCTAAACACTCTCCAAGGCCTATAATTATTAATTTTAAGGCATAGGAATTGAAGTACTAGTTTACCGGGATAAAATACTTACCTTAACGAAGAATCTTGATGGAAAATTGATAGGAACCGCCCCAAATTGCCTTTGCATTCCCCAAAACATTTTTGTGAAATAATAAGCATTTTTGGAGAGGTTTCTTTATTTACAACGATTAACCCTGCTATAGCAACCCAGTGCCACTATAGAGATACCGCTGTAACGGCCAACTCCCGCTATAGCGGGTTTGACTGACTTTGACTCCCACTATAGTGGGAATTGCTCCTCTATAGTGGCGTCACAGTAGCTGCCTGCCACATGCTATAGCGGGTGTGGCAAGTCAGAAACTTGAAAAATCTCCCAGTTTGTCTTTTATACAATACACCATCAAACAATGACATCCCGGACTAATCCCTTTATGTCAAGTTTGATATTGAGAGTTCTACTTACCCGAATTTATTTCTTAAAAGTCCTACGAATTTCTTATTGCCTTATCTAAAATAAAAAAAAGCTAATATTTAACAACTTAACCCAATCCCTCCCCGGATTGTCCTAGACCTCACCTTGCTCAAATTTTATCCATGACTGACCTAGCCTGAAAATCCAAACTTCTAATTCTAGAAATTTCTAACCTCGATTTCTTACACTAAAAGCTCATCCATAATGACAGAAAGGGTCATTACAATTTTTTAATTGATTAAGGAGATAATTGATAATGGGGGTCTAGTATAAAATAATGATTGTCTTCCTAATTTGATTAATTCTATGATGATGTGAGTGTGATTGTTAGCGTATTGACTTGAATAAATTCTTATGTTACTCCCCTTATATGATGAATTAATTCATAGCTAGAGGCTTATTTATGAAATGCTTACTTGATTATTCTTTCACTTCTTATACTTATTGTTATATGATTTGAAATTATTTGTGATTGCTTGTTTTGAAATTTGGATCTAATTTAGAATTTGTTGTGTTGGAATTACATCTCATTAATAGTGACGCCATGGAAGTGGAAGGAAAGCCCAATAGAGGGTTATCCAAAGTACTTTTGATATAGGGTTATTCGTTACAAGATGGGTACATGAATGAGATACTTGATAAATTCTAGTAAAAGGTAATCTATTGTATTCCCCTTATATGGTTATCTGTTACATGGTGTTGCATCTAAAGAATTCCTATAATATTGGGTGTGTATATGAACCTTGTGAATCCCTTATGGGTCCTAACTTTCTGACAGAGAAAGAGGGTGTATAGTTATTATCCAGTGCTTGTGCCTTTGCATCTAATTTAATTTTCATACATAACATATTTATTCAAAATGGTGAAATATGTTAAGGGTTTATGAAAGTGAATTACTTTTCTCTTATTTTGGTTGAGAAGACTGAGATAGCAGATGTGATATGGTTGATTCTTATTGTGCAATTCTCTAATATAAACTGATTCTAGATATTATTTCTATCCTGATATATGTTGTCTTTAGTTGTTAAATGACCCTTGAATCTAGATATTCTACCTGATATCTTATGGTAAGTGTTGAGAAAGGAAGTATGGAACCAACCCTTGCCATCATTTTATATCAGGGGCAATTGATAATACTGCTTAGTACACATGTTTTACCGTACTCATCCTTGTTTTTATACACCTTTAATTTGGCATGTTGGTTCAGTACCAGAGGGTTGAAAAAGTAGATTAATCATAGTACCAGAGTTGCGGACTAGAGTTTTGGGTGATGTTCTATCTAATTCGCAACACTGAATTCTGAATTCCTTTGTTTTATTTTGCTATATTTTCATTCTAGATAGTTGTATACTTTCTGACTTTGTATTAAAATCTTAGATGTTCTTGTAATGGTGTAACCATATCTTGGGGGTTTTCAGTTATTTCTGCTTGCTTTTGATTTGAAATTTAGGTTTCTATTATATTAATGTTTTTGATGAGGTTTTTCCTTTCTACCCATCTTTAATATTTTTGAAAATGATTTGGGTTATCCTACGAAGATTGGTTGGTTTCTTTAGAACTTAAAGCGCTTTTTGGGTTATGAAATGTTAATCTAGAATCTTGTAAGTTTTGTGGAAGAACTTGTTTGAAGTGTAATTCTAAAGTGAAGAAAGTTATTATTAAGGTGATGCATTACTTACCTCTTATTCTAAGGTTAAATAGGTTGTACGCATCAAATAGCTCTGCTCTTCATATGAGATAGCACCATGAGAAAGTTGTGGTTACGGGTAAGTATTACTTACCTCTTATACTAGGTGTTATGTATCATCCGTTAGATGGAGAGTTTTGGAAGAATTTTTATAGAATGTATCCATAATTTATAGCTGAACCACGGGACATTAGGTTGAATTAATGTTCAGATGGATTTACTCCACATTTTGTTTTTGCTACACCATATTCTTGTTGACCTATCTTTCTAATATCATATAATCTTTCACCTGAGACGTGTAGATTAGTCTATATATATATATATTTATCAATTGCCTTATTCCTTGCTCACGTAATTCAAACAGCTTGATTGATGCATACTTCCAACCTTTTATTGATGAGTTGAAACAATTTTTGGTTGAATTATTTGGTGTGTTGCTTAGGTAAAATTTTAATTTGTGGGTTGTTTATTGTTATTATGCATGAGCTACAGGAGAGGGATCATGAGCTTAGGATTAAAATGCATCTAGAACGATTAAAATTGAACGAGATTGTCTACATTCAATATTATCAGGAGAGGGTACTTGGGAGAGAGTTTGAGACTATCTAAAGGTAAAGAAGAAGAATCATACATATTTGATGAGTATGTTGTTGCACATAATTTGACAAAAATAAAGAATATTTTGAGAGTTACTACATTACAAGGACAATGTTCTCCTACATAATGCATATTCAAAAAATTACCTTGATAATTTTTTCAACACAGTAGTAAATGTCAAAGGCAAGATAAAAGATAATGTAAAGGCTAGAAAGGACTTACCAAGATATTGTAGCCCCATAAAGTTATAGTTGCAGGAGAAATGAACAACAAGGTCTCAATCTTAAGGCTAGTTATTCATTCATAGTGAATCAGAAGCGTAATATATATGTGTGGGTCAAGCAACTGAAGTGCTTGATAGGCATGCTTCATATTTTTAGAAGCATGTCAATATGGAGCATAGAAAGTTACATGGTGTAAAAAGTCATGATTGTCATATTTCATTGAAACATTACTCCTTATCGCATTTAGGGTTTGTTCTTGAAAGACTTGTGTTCCAACATGATGAGGGAAGACAACCTAATACAGATGGATAAGAATATTTCTATAATTACAAATGAGTTGGAGAAGATTCTTTCACTTGGATTTTTGGATCTGATGGAACATCTTCATGGGCACCTTGTGCATGAAGCTCATCTTAGAGGCCTGGTTCAATATAGGTTGATGTATCCATACGTGAGTTAATTATTCTAAATCTTAACGTATTACTCTTTATTAGTTTTTTGTTAAAAAATTAAGCATAGTATAATATTATATAGGACTATTGGCAAGTGTAAAAGGAGTATCAAGTAGAAACATAGAGTTGATAGCTCAATGTGCGAACCCTATCTTGCTATAAAAATAATCTATTTTTGTTCTTATTACATCGTAAGTGATGTGCCATGTTTGAAATAGGCCCAATCGACACGACAATGGAGGTGAGAATGATCCTTTCACGAAGTCGATATCAATCTTCAATCAACCAGGTAAAGGTTCAAAAAAACATACAAGAAGGAATCTTAATTAAATGGAGTTTAAGTCTGCATCGACACATGTCTTGCTGAGTTTCTTACAAGTTCAATCATTTTTTTGAGTAAGTTACTATTATTTTGCATTATATATACAATCACTAGGCAAAGAGTCTAACTCAATCTGCATCCTCTTGGACTGTTATCCGACCATGATCAAGTGTATGCCTATTTTCCAACGTGATTTGAAGATTATGTGTCACGACCTTAACCCACCGTGAGTGCACCCACACTAAATCCTCCAATGAGAGAATCAACTAACATCATAAACCATCCAACACTTGACCGAAATTAGGCAATTAAGTCAATCTCATTAAATAAGCCAATAATTAATATCTTAATTCCAAGTAAGAACAAGTAAGCAGAAATAAACCATTTCTAGAACCTTAATGTCATCGTACAAAAACTTTAATAATTGTTAAAGAGGGGGATGCAACCCAAAAAACCAAAGTATTATCTAAGTCCGAAACAATGGACCAAAAAAATAAGAGAAGAACTCATGATAGCCCGGAAGATGCAACTCACCCTTGTGTTCAAATATGGTCTGAATCACAAGTGAGATCTCAAAGAAGTCACCAGAAAATACCTTGTAGTCAACAAAAGAAGAGCAGGTATAATATTAGTACACAAGAAAAAAATGAGAAATATGAACGCATAACCATAACATAGTACAACAAGACAATCATGATACCCTATCATGCAACTCTACTCCAAGTTCATAATTCTTAACCTTGTAACAAGTACAACATAAAGTTCAGCCAATATGAGTCAACAAGAATAATAAGTCAAGTCTAATTATGACAACTATCAAGACTCCTAGTCAACAATCTTGACTCAACAATCATATAAATCATGTCCCAACTACACAAAAAATAGACAACAAAGAATTATGTCACATCTTGCAAATAACCCGGACCACCCAAGGATCCCTAAGACAATAATTATGGCAATTAACATGCATCCCAGTTTACATAAGAAACCACCTTAGCAATTAAGCACATAGACTCGATCAGCTCAAGGAATCGACAAGTATATCAGGTAACAATTAAGCCCGATTTAACTGAAGGAACTAACATGCATATCAAGTAAATAGTTAAGCCCGGTTCAATTCAAGGAACCAACATGTATATCAAGTAAACAGTTAAACCCAATTCAACTCAAAGAACAAACATGTATATCAAGTGAACAGTTAGGCCCAGTTCAACTCAAGGAACCAATATGCATATCAAGTAAATAGTTAAGTCTGGTTAAACTCAAGGAACCAACATGTATATTAAGTAAACAGTTAAGCCCGGTTCAACTCAAGGAACCAACATAATCAAGAAAACACATAATCCCCAATTCACTCAAGGAACCATCACACTCACAAAATACCTGTACACACATGCTAAGGGACTTATGATTGCCCACTAGCCATGACCTAAAGGGGACAAACTCTTGTCCTGGTACCAAATCCTAGACATCAAGTGTTTGCAACCTTATATCAACCAATCCCATGGAGATGTCCAAATACCGGTACATTCCAAAATAATGACAAATATCAATACAATCACAACCACAATAATAACATAAACAACACTTGTAAAAACTAATAAGTTTTCAATTAAACTCATTGCATGTGATTAACACTTAGGATATCAAACATTCATTCACTTTTTCTTGAACATGCATTGTAAAAGCAATACTAACGAATAATTATCATGCACACATAATACAAACTGGATTTCAACTACATTTAAACCATCACCTTGTCACGATCCAATTTCTCAGATCATGATGGCACCTACAACCCTCAGTAGATGAACCAATCCCCGTAGCCTAGAATAGTTAGTAATGGGCTACTACATAAACCAACACGCACAATAAGCAGAAATAAGCAAAAGCATATATAAAATAGAATAACGTGGAAGCCAACAACCTGAATATATAAGCATAAGGAAGCTAAACCAATCCAAAGACCTGGTTTCGATAGTACATGAGCCTCTAAGAGAATATATATGTTAGAGATAACAAAATGGAATACATAACTTATCATGCCCCGAGGTTACCCCCTAGACGTAACACAGGACTTGGGACCACAAGTGCCCCAAGCTAACCTTTTGTCATATCATTCTCAAGCATACAAAAGATAAGTGGAAGCATAATAGATAAAGTTGGAATAACATAAATGGATAATCAAGTCAAATAGGAATACAAGATCCATAAGACGACTCAAATACTGTCTATGTCTAAAAAAACTCTACCCATATTATAAGGAGTTGCTAGGACAAGACCCTAGCTAACTTGAAGTACAAAAATAAGAAGCTAACACAAGCTAAAAACTTAACTAGTCCTCGACCTAAGAGGAGTTACCAACAACTATCTGGGAGTGGCCGAAAAGCTCTAGCCACGAGCCTGAGGAGGTACACCTGAATATGCATCATCAAAGGATGCAGCGCAAGATATGCGTCAATACTATAGGATGTACTGAGTATGTGGACTATGCATAAATATGATGGAAACATGCTTTAAATGTACTTTAGATGAAGTTAATACATAATAGGGTATCATAAGCAAATATCACAATAGAAGGATAAAGCATGAGGTAAAAGTCAAATTTTAAAGTAGGACTTCATAAAGCTTAGAAAAACTTGAAAATATTCATATGGGAGTTGCTTATAACCGACAATAGACCATGCGAGCTAAATGGAATCTAACTATAAAACCCTAGTTAGCAAAGTTGGCCCAAACTTTGCCAAAGTACGGGCCACCATACCCAACTTTATAACCCTAGTTGGCAAAGTTGTCCTATGCCCCGCTAAGGCAAGGACACCATTAATCAAGATGTGGATCCACTCTCATAAGCCCATAGGGCACCTCATTTCATAACCTACACTGGAAATGTAGTTTTGGACTTGGATAATCAAACCCTCATCGCTCGGTACTAAATACTACTCCCAAAACATGTACATATAGCTCATAAATTCATAGTGGCATAATCTCATGCCAAATCTTGTTGAAAAGCATGAAAAAATATCGGGTATCATGCAATTCTCATATCATAAAGCCTTAATTCAAAACATACTTTTTCTTATTAAATTCATGCTTGAAGAATTGGGCATGCAATTTCATAAATACATAATGGCATGTTATCTGAACATGTAAACTTTCACTTGAAAACATGCAATTCAATGGAATTATACTAGAAATCAACTTTAGTGCATGGGATTTTGAAACCAAATAAGAAATCTTAATCAAATCATAAATAAACCATAAGAAACCATGAATTGATGCTAGAAACTGATTTCAAAAGTTTTTCTCCCAATTTAGATCAAAACCCTAATTTCACAAGTTCATAATTCAAAATAAGAATTGGGGTTTTGGGCACAAGGGTGAAAGGAACCCATTGTTGGATATCCACATACCTTGATTGAAGCTAACCCACTTGAATTGAAAAGACTTAAGAGACTTGAATTTGGAGCTTGAGACTTGGAGCTTGGAGAAGAACTTTTTCCTTTTTAGGAGAAGAATGAAGATTTTAGAAGGAACTTAGGCTAATGAGGGTAAAAAACCTACTTGAAATAGTCAAAATGACATCATTTAGAAGTTAAAAGGGTGGGTAATGATTAAAATACCCCAGGGACTTAATTAAGAAAAAGCTGATTTAAAACCCAGCTTCATATTCCACGGGTCACTTCCATGAACCGTAGAACTAATCACGGCTCGTGGACTGGAGTCGTGGTTCCTGAGCCAAAGTTTCAGGCTGAAGATGAGTTCTTACGACTAAACAGGATGACCCATAGAAACTTCTACAAGTCGTGGAACCAATTCGTGGTTTCAGGGAAAATGACTACTCTTTGTCTGAGTACCACGGGTTGGTTCCAAGACCCGTGGAATATTCCATGAACCGTGAAACTGACCTGTGGTTCTCAGACCTGAGGGTGATATGCAGGGCTGGAATCACGAGTCCCTTCCAAGACTCGTGGAACTCTCCACGGCTCGTGGACTTGACTCGTGATCCCTGGGAGTTCAAAATTTCAGCAAGTTTTCTGAGCTTAAAAGATGGATCGATTTTCGGGGTGTTACAATATCTCCCCCTTGGTATCATTCATCCTCTAATGAAAACTAAGCAAGGGAAACTGAAGAGAAAACAACCCAACCAGCAACAAAACATGGAAATCAAGGAATAAACATGAAAACTAAACTTTTCAACTTGAAAATATGATAAACTAACTTCGGAAAACATGGATGCATGCTAGAATCATGAGAGGAACTGGTGTAATAGAATCGTAGGGACATACTAAGGAGGAAACTAGTACCTCAAGCTAGAACTGAATCAGAAGGAAAGAAATGAGGATATTTGGCCTTCATTGCCTCTTCCGCTTCCCAAGTAGCACCCTCTACAAGCTGATTCCTCCAAAGGACTTTCACCGAAGTGACTTCTTTGTTCCTCAACCTACGAATATGACTATCAAGGATATCCACGGGAACCTACTCATAGGTGAGATTATCCTTCACACCCACATCTTCCAAGGGAATAATCAAGGTCGGACGACCAACACACTTCTTCAACAAGGAGACATGGAAAACTGGATGAACCACTTCCAACTCTGTTGGCAAATCCAACTCATAAGAAACACTACTAATCCTCCTTGAAATCCTATAAGGGCCTACAAAACAGGGACTTAGCTTTCCCTGTTTTCTAAATCTCATCACACCCTTCATGGGTGACACCTTTAGGAAAACCCAATCATCAACTTCAAACTCCAACTCCCTCCTCCTCACATCTGCATAAGATTTCTGTTGACTCTGAGTGGTTTTCAACCTCTCCCTAATAAGATGAAATTTCTCCATAGTCTCATGAACCATATCTAAACCAATCAAGGCTGCCTCACCTACCTCAAACCAACCAATAGGAGATCTACATCTCTGACCGTAAAGTGCTTCATATGGAGCCATCTGGATGCTAGAGTGAAAGCTGTTGTTGTAGGCAAACTCGATAAGAGGTAAGTGATCATCCCAATTTCCTTTGAAGTCAATCACACAAGCTCTCAACATATCCTACAAAGCCTGAATAGTACGCTCGGCCTGGCCGTCTGTCCGAGGGTGAAAAGTTGTGCTAAGCTTCACCTGGGTACCACGACCTTTCTGAAGCTATCTCCAAAACTAAGATGTAAACTGAGGACCTCTATCAGAAATGATAGAAAAAGGAACACCATGCAATCGAACTATCTCTCGGATGTAGAGTCTGGCATAATCGTCTGCTGAATTAGTAGTCTTAACAGCCAAGAAGTGGGATGAGTTGCTCATCCAGTCGATAATCACCCAAATGGAATCGTGTTGCCTACGAGTACGAGGCAAACCAGTAATAAAGTCCATATTGATCGCTTCCTATTTCCAAGTGGGAAGGTCAATATCCTGAATCATGCCACCCGGCCTTTGATGCTCCACCTTAACTTGTTGATAGTTGGGACACTTAGCCACAAACCCGGCTATGTCCCTCTTCATACCATTCTACCAAAAGACTTCCTGTAGGTCATGGTACATCTTGATGTTACTCGGATGAATGGAATATCTAGAACTATGAGCCTCGGTCAAAATCTGCTATCTCAACCCATCTACATCTGACACACATAAGCGACCCTGATAACGAAGTACACTATCTCCCCCTCGGGAAAGAACCTCAACCCGCTGCTGATGAAATGCACCCTTAAGTTGAAGTAAAATGGAATCCTTGTCTTGCTTTGACTTCACCTCAGCTACCAAAGATGATTCAACACCATTTTGTACAATTACACCACCTTCGGTCGAGTCCGTAAGGAGAACTCCCAACCGATCAAGCCTATGAACCTCTTTAACCAATTCCTTCTTCCTATCTTCAACAGAAGTCTCATGGACAGTCTACTCAAAGGATCTTCCACGACATTGGCCTTACCCAAATGGTAAAGCACACTCATATCATAATCCTTAAGAATCTCAAGCCATCTTCTTTGTCACAAATTCAATTCCTTTTGAGTGAACACATACTGAAGACTCTTATGGTCGGTGAATACATCCACATGCACACCATACAAGTAATGTCTCCAAATCTTCAAAGAAAAGACCACGGCTGCCAACTCAAGATCATGAGTAGGATAGTTCTTCTCATGAGTCTTAAGCTGTCTCGAAGCATAAGAAATCATCTTACCACGCTGCATCAAAACACAACCCCAAACCAATCCTAGAAGCATCAAAATATACGACAAAATCTTTTAGGCCCTCGGGTAGAGCTAACACTGGAGTTGTGGTCAATCTAGTCTTCAATTCCTGAAAGTTATTCTCACACAAGTCGGACCACTGAAATTTTACCTTATTCTGAGTCACTCGGGTCAAAAAGGAAGCAATGGAAGAAAATCCTTCGACAAACCTCCTGTAGTAGCCAGCCAAACCTAAAAAGCTTCTAATATCAGACGGGAAAGTGGGTCTAGGCTAGTCCTTTACCACCTCAATCATTTGAGAATCAACTCGAATACCATACCTAGTCACAATATGACCTAGAAACGTAACCGACTGCATCCAAAACTCACACTTGCTAAACTTAGAAAATAACTGTCGGTCCTTAAGAGTTTGCAACACAACTCTCAAATGGTCCACATGTTCCTCCTCACTCCAAGAGTAGATGAGGATATCATCAATGAAAATAATCACAAACATATCCAGGTACTGTTTGAACACACGGTTCATTAAATCCATGAAGGTTGTAGGAGAATTTGTTAGACCAAAAGACATCACAACAAATTCATAATTACCATACCGAGTTCTGAAAGCTGTCTTCAAAATATCACTCTCTAACTCGAAGCTGATGATAACTAAATCTATGGTCGATTTTGGAGAAGAGACTAGCACCTTGAAGCTGATCGAACAAGTCATCAATCCTAGGAATGGGATATTTATTCTTGATTCTGACATTATTCGACTGATGGTAGTCAATACACATTTTAAGAGAACCATATTTCTTTCAAACAAATAAAATCGGGGCACCCCATGGGGAAATGCTAGGCCTGATGAAACCTTTATCAAGAAGATCCTTCAACTCTTTAAGTTCCGCGGGATCCATTCTATAGGGAGAAATAGAGATAGGATTTGTAGCTAGAAGAAGATCTATCCAAAAGTCAATCTCCCACTCAGGAGGGATTCCAAGCAAATCATCAGGAAACACTTCTGGGAATTCATTCACAACAGGAACAGACTGAAGGGATGAGGTTTTAGACTTCATGTCCATAACCTGCACTATGTGATAAACATACCCCTTTGAAATCATATTCCTAGCCTTAAGATAAGATATGAAATGACCTTTCAAGGAAGGGGGACTACCTTTCCATTCTAAGATAGGTTCATTTGGAAACTTAAAACTGACAACACGAGTACGGCAATCGACAGAGGCATAACATGCATACAACCAATCTATTCAAAGAATGACATCAAAATCTTTCATCTCCAACTCTACTAGATCTGCTGAAATAACTCTATGAAGGACTGTGATGGGCCAATTTCGGTAGATTCTTTAGGCTAGGAGTGACTCACTAACAGGAGTAGATACACAAAAGGGTTCTAAAAGCTGATCTGGACAAATCTCAAACTTACAAGCAACATAAGGGGTTACAAAAGATAATGAGGCACTGGGGTCCAACAAAGCATACACACAAAGAGAGAAGACTTTAAACATACCAGTAACCACATCTGGAGAACTTTCCTGATCCTGATGGGAGGACATAGCATAAAGACGATTCTGGCACTGACCACTAGAACTAGAAGTTGCGCTTGCTGGGCTGGTCGACCTCCTGGGGCTACTAGAGCAGACTGAGCCCTACTACCTCCCTGCCCCTTCTTAGCTGAAGGGCAATCTCTGATATGATGTCCAGCTTGACCACATCCGAAGAAACCACATGAACCGGCCAAACACTCACCAGAATGACTCTTCCCACACATACCACAAGCTGGGTAGAAAGATCCCTTAGCAACAATGCCCTGAGACTGGGAATAGGAACTAGATCCTATCCTCTACCACCCTGATCATGACGAGGCCTCTTGGACTGGGTAGGAGCACTAGCAGAAGAATGAATGGGGCCTGATGACTTCTTCTGGAATGAGGAGCGATATCCACCTCCGGACCTGTGATGACCAAAACCTGATCCCTCGGATCTAGCCCTCTTGTTCTCCATTGCCATCTCCCTAAGATTGTCACCCTCAATCTGATCGGCATGAGTCATGAGTCAGGAAATGTTCATATCACTCATCAACAAGGCAGACCTACACTCTTTCTTCACCATATCAGAAACCCCATATATAAACCTACTCATTTGATCATACGAGTCCGCTACCATAGAGGGAGAATATCTAGACAATTGAGTGAACTTCAGACTGTACTCTTAAACCGATATCGACCCCTATCTCAAGTTCACAAATTCCTCCACCTTTGCTTGCCTCAACTCTCGGGGAAAGAACCTATCAAGGAAGGCCCTCTCAAAACACTCCCAAGTCATAGGGACCACGTCTCTCACCCTAGCCTCCTTCCATTGTGTGAACCAAATATGAGCTACATCGTTCAGTTGATAGGATTCAAGCTCAACACAATCAACCCCAACCACTTGCATAACTTCGAAGATCTTCTTTACTTCATCAATAAGGTTGAGCCAGTCCTCACTCACTTTCAAACCCTAAAATTTGGGTGGGATCACTCGGATGAAGTCACGAACTCGGGACGTTACCGCACCTTGAGGGTGGATGGGGGTAAGAGCCTGCTGATTGGCCTGAGTGGCCAATGTTTGGGCTAGCAAATGGATGGCATTTTTGAACTCGTCATTCGTGACATCGGGGACCAAAATGGGAGGAGCAACATTCCGAGCGGCTTGGGGAGGCATAGCACGTCGAGGAGGCATAATTTAAAACGTACAAGATAACGATTAGAGGAACATTAGAGTTAAGCTCTATCGCATGATGTGATCATGAAAGAAATAAAGTTTTCTAAGACACCTCATAGCTTCCTTTTCATATGTGTGGCGCATTTCACACACATGAAAGAGACTCTACTCGATGCGGCTTTCATACATCCTAGGACTCTTGAACCTGAGGCTCTGATACTAAGTTTGTCGCGCCCCAAGGTTACCCCTTAGACGTAACATGGGACTTGGGACCATAAGTGCCCCAAGCTAACCCTTGGTTATAGCATTCTCAAGCATAACAAAAGATAAGCGGAAGCATAATAGATAAAGTCAGAATAGCATAAATGGATAATCAAGTCAAATAGGAATACAAGATCCATAAGAATACTCAAATACTGTCTATGTTTGAAAATCCTCTACTCATATCTTAAGGAGTTGCTAGGACAAGACCCTAGCTAACGTGAAGTATGGAAATAAAAAGCGAACACAAGCTAAAAACATAACTAGTTCTCGACCTAAGAGGACTCACCAACAGCTGTCTGGGAGTGGCCGGAAAGCTCTAGCCATAAGCCTGAGGCGGTACACCTGAATCTGCATCATAAAAGGATGCAGCACAAGATATGCATCAGTACTATAGGATGTACTGAGTATGCGAACTATGCATAAAAATGATGGAAACAAGCTTTAAATGTACTTTAGACGAAGTTAATACATAATAGGGTATCAAAAGGAAATATCACAATGGAAGGATAAAGCATGAGGTAAAAGTCAAATTTTGAAGTAGGACTTCAGAAAGCTTAGAAAAACTTGAAAACATTCATATGGGAGTTTCTTATAACCGAAAATAGATCATGCGAGCTACATGGAATCTAACTATTATCCTAGTTAGTAAAGCTGGACTGAACTTTGCCAAAGTACGGGCCACCATACCAACTATATAACCCTAGTTGGCAAAGCTGTCTTATGCCTCGCTAAGGGAAGGACACCATTAATCGAGATGTGGATCCACTCTCTTAAGCCCATAGGGCACCTCATTTCATAACCTGCACTGGCAATGTAGATTTGGACTTGGGTAATCGAACCCTCATCACTCGATGCTAAATACTACTCCCAAAATATGTACATATAACTCATAAATTCATAGTGGCACAATCTCATGCCAAATCTTGTTGAAAATCATGAAAACACATCGGGTATTATGCAATTCTCATATCATAAGTTCTTGAAGCTTAGCATATCCATAATTCAAAACATACTTTTCCTTCTTAAATTCATGCTTTAAGAATTAGGCATGCAATTTCATAAATACATAATGACATGTTATCTAAACATGTAAACTTTCACTTGAAAACATGCAATTCAATGGAATCATACTAGAAATAAACTTTAGTGCATGGGATTTTGAAACCAAATAAGGAATCTTAATCAAATCATAAATAAACCATAAGAAACCATGAATTGATGCTACAAACTGATTTCAAAAGTTTTTCCCCAAATTTAGATCAAAACCCTAATTTCACAAGTTCATTATTCAAAATACGAATTGAGGTTTTGGGCACAAGAGTGAAAGGAACCCATTATTGGATATCCACATACCTTAATTGAAGCTAACTCACTTGAATTGAAAAGACTTAGGAGACTTGCATTTTCAGCTTGAGACTTGGAGCTTGGAGAAGACCTTTTTCCTTTTTGGGAGAAGAATGAAGATTTGAGAAGGAACTTAGGCTAATGAGGGTGAAAACCCTACTTGAAATAGTTAAAATGATATCATTTAGGAGTTAAAAGTAGGGGTAATGACTAAAATACCCCTGGAACTTAATTAAGAAAAAGCTTATTTAAAACCCGGCTTTAGGTTCCACGGGTCACTTCCATGAATAGTAGAACTAATCACGGCTCGTGGCCTAGAGTCGTTGTTCCTGAGCCAAAGTTTCAGGCTGCAGATGAGTTCTTACGACTCAACAGGACGACCCGTATAAACTTCTACGAGTCATGGAACTAATTCGTGGTTTCAGGGAAAATGACTACTCTCTGTTTGAGTCCCACGGGTCGGTTCCACAACCCGTGGAAGATTCCACGAACAGTGAGACTGACCCGTGGTTCTCAGACCTAAGGGTGATCTGCAGGGCTGGAATCACGACTCCCTTCCATGACTCGTGGAACTTTCCACGGCTCGTGGACTTGACTCGTGATCCCTGGGTGTTCAAAATTTCAATAAGTTTTCTGAGTTTTAAAGCTGGATCGATTTTCGGGGTGTTACACAACTGTATCTGAATAAACATATAGTAGCAGTTCCAAAAGATGAGATATGGTCAAGCCCCGGCCGTCAGGAGCTCACCCTAGTCTCGAATATCCAAAAGTTGTACGAGAATCCACGCGATCAACAATGAAAGCTCACACTAGAATCTGCACCATAAAGATGCAGAAGTGTAGTATGAGCACCAATTACAAAGCAATGAGTACCCAGTAGGCATCATAGGCCGTCTGAGCGCATATAAGATATAAAAGCAGTAAATAGCAGATAATCAAGAAGCAATCATAGAAGCAACATAGAAAGTACATGAAAACTAGCACGTATAAAAAAACAAGAGAATACAAGCATGCTATGCTAGCTACAGAAGATATATATCACAGAAACAGGCGAGGGAAAGGAGAATGCACCTAGATCCTTGCAACAATAATATATAAAGAGAGAGTTTAAGAAGGATGGCGGTATACCGGTAACATCAATAAAAGAGAAGGAAGAAAAGAAAGAAAACAACATAATCATGCTCGAAATATTAATACTATTAAAGAAATCATGCTAATAACACCATTCTAAAGACAATAACTGGAAAGAAATATCACAAGTACAACCCTAAGGAGTCGGACACCAAAAGAGACACTTTTTGAACCCTATATACCAAAAGGGACACTCTCTAATATCTTGTACCAAAAGGGACTGTTCGCCACTTTTTATCAACGTCCATTAACTCTCCTCATTAGCTGATAGAAACTAAAAAAAATTAAAAATTATAGGGGTTCGCCAACACCTGGGAGAACCCCATTTCCAATTAATTTGTTTTGTAGTTTTTGGCAAACTGCATTTCCATTCAAATGACCCAGGCAAATTTTCAATGCAAAATTGCATCAACACTTTTTTTGGCATGTATGACCTTTACAATTCTTTTTTTTTAAAATTTGTCAACTAAGGGGAAAACCACCATTTTCAACTATAAATATGCTTACTTCACTTCACAATTTTCATTCATTTTTCATATTCTTCTACTAATATAATTTTTGTTGTGGCTTTGAAAATTTTTATAAGAAAAAAAGAATGACTGAAACAGTTAGAGTTAGTTTATATTGGGGTGGTGAAGTTGTGTATGAAGGTGGTTCAGCTAGATATAACATTCCTCGTGAAATGATTAAATATTTCCAATAACACTCAAATACGATCGTCTTGTATGCATTTTTAGATGTAAAATGTAGATACATGTGTTGTAAGAAAAATGAGAATTGTAAAGGTCATACATGAAAAAAAAACGTGTTGATGCAATTTTGCATTGAAACTTTGCCTGGGTCATTCATTTCAATGGAAATGCAGTTCGACAAAAACTACAAAATGAATTAATTGGAAATGGGGTTTTTCCAGGTGCTGGCGAACCCCTCTAATTTTTATTTTTTTTAGTTTCTAATAGCTAACAGGGAGAGTTAGCGGACGTTGACAAAAAGTGACAAACTTTCCCTTTTGGTACAAGATATTTGAGAGTGTCCCTTTTGGTATATAGGGTTCAAAAAGTGTCCCTTTTGGTGCCGGACTCAACCCTAAGATAGAATAATCTACACCACAAGGAATCGAAAAGCCACTAACCAGCACCATGATAAAATGGAATCCTCTAACTCACAAGTGCTAAGAAAGCCACAAAACCAGTCCACTACAAGATAAACTCCAGTAATCCACCAATGATCAGAAGCCTTTAACAAGTAATACACTAGGATAGCAACCGCTAAACCACTAATAATCGAAGGCCATAACAAGCTCTACTATAGGATAGAAGTAATATAAACTACCTACAGTCCCAACGGATGCCCATACAACCGAGAAAATTAATCAAGTGAAAAAAAACCTCCGACATCCTATACTACTGGAGCATACACTGAGCAAACACAAACAAGGGTGGATCCGAATACAATATGCATGATGTGATATGATATGATAGAACCGGTGTCATAGTAACCCTGTATGTACCTACCCCAGCGCCTATAGGCCCAGTAGGTAGGATCTATGGAAGGACATCCCTCTATACCTCAATTGCACCGTATACCCCTCCTCCAGCACACTCAACATGTAGCCCCTAGTCTGGATCGGCAAGGTCCATGGAGATCCCCGACCACATACTAAAATAGAAAGTGAAATCTCAAAGTATAACCACCTGGAGTGTATCCGGGTCTAAATCAGTGATCGGAATCTCGCAGTATGTGCTGGAGTTAATCCAGGTCTAAATCACTAGTAGTAATCTCAAAACCCCAATAAAGAGTGCTCGAAGTGTATCGGGGTCTAAATTTGTAGTAAAAATATGTCTAGCGCTATGGCACAGCCGAGTCTAGTATCAGTGAGAAAACCAGTCGTAAAACCATCATATTACCTCTTTTACTCTAATAAGGTCATAAAGTCAGTTTCAAATCCTTTTATAATCATTTATACTGAAAACAGGCCCTCGAGCCATGCAAAGTTTAGGAAACCATTTATAGTAGGCCCGCAACCAAAATAATAGTAAAATAAACAGAAAATCCTTTGATTGAATGATATGATCGCAAACAAATAATAGCCCAATGACTCACAAATAACCTATCGGCCCTGCAAAGGCACAATCAGCTCTACAACATAGATATCCAACCTAGCCTAACATCTTATTGTCCAAGACTCAAGAACATTCCCAAATATTCCACCGTCTATGGTCCAAAGGCTAATACAAAGGTCACATGGGGCCACAAGGGTAATATTATAATACTACAGCAAATACTACAAATAACGTAAGAAATAAATGAATAAAATAGGTGGACAAGGTCTGGGATGCCAACCTAGAATAACCAACCCAAGGATACTAACTAATGCAATTATAGCCTGTATATGAAAAGTGTAAGGTAGGGAAGACTGTAACCTACCTGTCGTCCGATGACTAGTTGTTGGAACAATGTCATCCATGTTCGAACTGCTCCGCGAATACCCAAATTATGAACAAACTATCAAAATAATATACTACTCATCAAGATGAAGCCAACAGTACCCATAATGCTAAAAACATAGCCGAGACGATATCTGAATCACAAGCGGGCCTATGGGCCCCCACAATCCAAAGCCAGAAACAAAAAACACCACGGTGTTCCAAATATTCCTAGGAGAACATGCTTCAAATTTGAGCGGAAATAGACCAACAAAGGGTGCTCAAAACAATATATAATCAAGGAATTTAATGAGGAATTTAAAGAAGGAAAACTTTAAATTAAAGAGTAAACTTACCGGATTAGAAGTCAACAAACGATCACAGATCAATAATATAATTATCTCCAAGCTTTGGGAATGATCAAGGATGAAATATGGAGGTTTTGGGGTTAATATCATTGGAGGAACGCTTTGGGAACAAGATGAAATGAAATGGAGTTTTAAAGAAGGGCCATCCATTTAAGCTGCCACGCGTAGGCACAGGAGCAGCCCGGCACAGCGCAGGCGCGCTGGCGCTGCATCGGGCACACATTGCAGGCATGCTAGCATCGAGGTAGGCTGGCACAATGCAGGGCACTGGCATGCCAAGGAAGGTGGGAATGCAGGAACGGCGCCTAGGCACAGGCGCGGCTCAGGTGTACACAGCTGCGCCACACTAGTAGCCAGTAATAGCTACAGCCAAGCTAAGGCAATAAACACACGATGGACTCCCAGGAACGCATTCGAGGTCCCGCGAACACAAATGAGCTGAGCTATTCAACTAGAAATGACATTCTAGACTAAATGGAATCAACAAAAATCCCAACAAATTTTGATTTAATGAAAAGTGGTCCCCGCACCCAAAACCAACCTTTAGGCCAACTATTCCAAAGCGGAACCTAAGGGCCAAAATCATATACAGAAGCCTCGGGACTCGAACCAATGGTCCTTCTAGCCTAAACTCAACATTCCAGAGCTAACAGTGCTGACAAATTTTCCATCCGAGGTCATTTTCTCTGAATGTTTACCAAAGTCAACCTTACAAGCCCAATTGGCCTGAAAACACAAAATGAGAGAGAATTTCAAATCAAAAGCTCCCAAATCCCGACCAGTGGTCCAACTAGACCAAAGTCCATGCTTCGGAGCTAACAAAACTATTGGAATTCTATTTCGAGCATGATTGCTAAGAATGTTGACTAAAGTCAATAATTTCCTAAGTTAAGTTTCTATAACAAGGAAACAGTCGTAAAGACCAAACAAATGGCCCAGTCACTGAACAACCGGTCCCAACAAGCCATAAATGACTTGGGGATTCTACAGGCAACCTCTAACAGTAAAACAAAGGCAAAAATGCGTGAATGACCGGAAGGGTAATTACATTATCCACTACTAAAAAGGACTTCCGTTGACAAAAGTCAAGAAAAGGAAACAACAGAGACTCAACAACTACGGATACCAAGCCCGCACCACTCTTCTAGAAACTCGGGTAGCCTCCTCGACCGGATGGCACCCAACGGAGCTAAACCAAATAAAAGCCACCAAAACTTTACTCCTTACTAGCCAAGCTAGACTCCAACCTTTAACTCCAAAACTTCAAAGGTCTAGTAATTGAACCGAACCATTAAGAAACCCAAATGAAATGCACTGACACAACACAAAAAACAAGAGAACTAAGTCGATCAACACACAGAACTCGAAACCTTGATACCACAACCATGTTCACCCAGAAAACCACCAACCAAACCTCTAACTCATGAATCCATTGACCCATAAAACCCTTCTATCTAACCTGAATACTCTGCACTATGACAATGAAGCTTCACCCAAGTCGAATACTCTAGCCACTCTCGAAACATCAACTAACCCACTGGAGATCCATAGTTCCCGCTGTACTCAACCTTGAATGATGTCACCTTCAGACTCAAACTCTATCCAAGCCAAGCTCTAGTCTACTAGACTATGCCATCCAAGATAACAACCCATAGCATATCCTCTAAAGTTAGAGTAATCTGCCTCGACTGACTATCAACCAATGAACGGATACCTTTGTCGAGATCAACCTCAATATTTGAACCCAATTGAACCAACCATCGGAGCCTAATTGTACTAGCACACCAGGGTAAGGAATACATGGATGAACACCCTGTGTCAACAGAGAACCTCCCAACTATAGGACAAAACTAACCTCGCTGAACTATGCCAAGTCTGAATCGACTAAAAGTGAATAGACTAGGGCAACCTGCCCAAGAAGACCCAAACCAAAACCAATCTCCGCAATGAGTATGGTAAGCCTACCACAATGTCCGTAGCCATCAACTAACTCCATATACTCTAGGAATACCGCTGCTGCTCTACATACTCAAACATTATCTAAATTTAAGATCGCTTTACTAGTCTCACCTCAGAAAGAAGTCCACCATGCCGCAAATATCAAGTTAAATACCCTTTAGGCAAAGGAAAGGATGTCTGAAGTCCACGGTCGCCACTTAGCTATTGAAAACTTTATAATCTTTCAACTCACCCTCTCGCTCAAGACACCCGCATTGTTTTACTAGTACATAAACTACCAACTCCAAAAGCATTCAACATACCATAACTCCTAGCCCACACTGGCAGAGCCTAACCAATACCGGGATCCCATGCAATAGACAACTCATGGAGAATCAACTAATCAAGCCTCAAATTCTCAAAACTCATAGGCGACTATCACTCTCAAAGTACCCTTGGAATCCAAAGTAGCCTGCTGGCCTCAATCCACGCAACCTGATCACATATAACATACAATCATTGATCCTTGATCTAACATTACTGAATCCATTTAACCAGGGTAAAATGGACCTCACACTGACAAGAACACTGCTAGGATTTGGAAAGTCCATCCTAATCAAATGGTTCACCAAGGACTGTATGTCCAAGGCCAATGACCACTCCAAAACTGAAATAGAGAAGCTAAGTTGTCTGCACTTACTTCCTTTAGGCTCAAAGATGCTGCAACCGAAGAGAACCTTCCATGAACTATCTGAAGTACCTGATAGCCCACGATTCTGAAGACCAACTCCAACTGCCAAACAATGCCTCTGTCAAACCCCTGAGTAGACTCATACGCCACCGATGAACACTATAGTAGGTGGAGCCAACTATGGTCTAAATATATAATTTACCCAATCCGTAGATGCTACCGAGACTTGGGTCACCTAAAGAACATAACAAGGATAGTCATAGCTGATGCAACAAGCCCCCAAAGGCAATACTAGAAAAGCCTACCACCTTGATCTCTACTAGAAGTAATCCTGACCTCGAATTCATCTAAGGGAGATACCACTGCACTCTGTAGTCAGTCACATCAAGTCATCAACACACAAACCCAAGCAAACCCTTAGTCATCACCTCAATCAACTACTAGTAACCCATATATACGAATAAGGAGTCATCTCCCTCCTTTTCAAACAAAACAAAACTGTTTCCAAAGATACACTAAACCTGACAACTCTTCCTTAAAAGATTCTGGAGTTGTTCCCTTAGCTCCCACAACTCTACTAGTGACACTCGGTAAGGCAGGAAAGAATAGGCCGAATGCCCAACTTAATTAAAATACTACAGTTAAAAACTCAACCGTAAAACCACTGTCAAAACTCAACCACAATGCCACAATCAAAACTAAACCCAACTGGAATTGGGGAAAATAATGGAGACAACTCAACCAGACTTGAAACGGAGAAACATAATGAAAACACCCATAAACCTGCAAACATCCCAAACCAATCAAACAAAAAGGGTTGACTCTAACCCCTCGAGAAAAGCAAAACCATCTAGTACCCACTTGCATAACCAACACAATCTCCTTAAGACAAAACAACCTTCCTCGGTACATAACCACTAGTACCATACAACAACCAACAAAAGAATTTCTAATAAACACTAGATAATGGCCTAGGCTATAACCACCCAAGACCTCTAGAAAAGAGAACCTCAAATCAAATCTAGAACCACAATGAAATCGTAAATAAAGCCAACCAGACCTACCCACGAGTCACAACTCTGGGTAGTCACCTCTCAAGGATAACACACCCCATCAACTACTAAAAAGAATAAATCAACCGAGAAATTACACACATAAACACTACAACTCAAATAGTAATACAACCAGACAAGAAATAGGTAGGCATATATACATATACTTGAAAAATGGGGTAGATTCGCAAAGCAAATAATGCCAGCACTAGTTGATAGTAACAAAAGTCGTACCTGCAGCAACAATTTCTGGACCCTCCACCTCCAGCCTACCAAGAGGGGAATCGGACTATCGATGTCTATCTCTGGACTGAGTAATCAATACTAAAGGCTCAATCATCCCGCGCCAAGGAAAATCTCTAGAAAAGTGACCAATCAATCCATAACTATAGCAACCCAAAGAAGCCTTCTCTGATGCATGGTGCCTGTCAACTCTGGACGGATACCTAAACCTACTGGCTAAAATCTACCTTTAACAATCTAGGGACCACCCCTAATACCCTGCACAATACCTTTTCTCGATGGCACTAGAACCCTGGGAGATAAGATCTGCTGACTTGGCTAACTGAAAGGTGGGATCGTGGGGCAATCCCTAGCAAAGTGCCCATACTCACTGCACTGACAACAACCTCTACCAGATGAAGTCTTATGGGAAGATCTCACTGAACCTGACCGCCTACCATGGCCCACATATCCTGATGGCAAACCTTGGAAAACCTGACCTGCACCATGCCTACTCTGCTCAACATGCTCTGTACAACCACTCTCTGGAACTTGTGGAGCAATTGAAACTAGTCTGCTAGAAAGAAAGCAATGAAACCTATCTCTACCAGAGAATCCCCTACCTCAAGGATGAGAACCACATAAATTTCCATGACAATAATGCCTTTTAGCACTACCTCTATAAGTCTCACAACATAACCCCTCAACAGCCCTAGCATGATAAACTACCTGAAAAAAGGTAGTCCCTACTGTAACCAAGTGCTTTGTTGCCAAATGGAGCAGTGAAATCAATCCTCTAAAAAAAACCTGAACTCTCTTAAACTCTGTAGACACATCCCTAGCAGTGCACTGAATCACCTCATACTCCAATATTGACATACAACTTTGTTGAAGACCTGGGATCTCAAACCTAACTGTAGCATTGCTCGAAGGACCAGGTAATGCCCCTACCTGAGGTACTGAAACACCCACCTGAAGACTTGGAGTCCTAGCCATGGTGTCCTAAAGAACAGGGGTACCCATAAATCCTACCAGAGGCTGAGATGGCCCCAAATCCACTAGTTGATGCGATATGCTCTTATTCTAAAATACTGGCACTGGAGGAAACACTGAAGCAATAGGCACATAAGCCTCGTTATCACCCATTGTTGTACTCATCCTAGGCATCAGAGAAGGAATGGAACAAATGAAGTTTAGAAGTTGAAAAAGCCAGGAATGCACAATAAGGAGCCAAGAATTGGGTACTTTTCATAATAATGCCTCGTAGCCTCCCGCAAATAGGATATAGACATTATCATATCAATCCGTGAGACTCTAATTAGACACTTGCACTTGTACCAATGACACTTGAGAACATAGAGCTTTGATACCAAGCTGTCACGACTCGATTTCTCAGGTCATGATGGCACCTACAACCCCCAGTAGGCAAACCAATCCTTGTAGCCTGGAATAGTTAGTAATGGGATACTACCTAAACTAACATGCACAATAAGCAGATATAAGCAGAAGCAGATATAAAATAGAATAACGTGGAAGCCAACAACCTGAATATATAAGCATAAGGAAACTAAACCAACCCAAAGACGTGGTATCGATAGTACATGAGCCTTTAATAGAATACAAGTGTTAGAGCTAACAAAATTGAATATACAACTATCTCCGAATAAGCATATAGTAAAAGTGCCAAAAGATGAGATATGGTCAAGCCCCGGCCTTCAGGAGCTCACCCTAGTCTCGCATATCCAAAAGATGCACGAGAATCCACGCGATCAACAGCGAAAGCTCACACTAGAATCTGCACTAGAAAGATGCAAAAGTGTAGTATGAGCACCAATTGCAAAGCAATGGGTACCCAGTAGGCGTCATAGGCTGACGGAGCGCATATAAGATATAAAAGTAGTAAATAGCAGATAATCAAGAAGTAGTCAAAGAAGCAATAGATAAAGTACACAAAAACTAGAACAAATAGAAAACCAAGATAATACAAGCATGCTATGCTAGTCACAGAAGATATATATCACAGAAACATGTGAGGGAAAGGAGAACGCACCTGGATCCTTGCAACAACAATATATAAAGAGAGAGTTTAAGAAAGATGGCGGTATACCGGTAACCTCAATAAAATAGAAGGAAGAAAAGAAAGCAAACAACATAATCATGCTTAAAATAATAATACTATTAAAGAAATCATGCTAATAACACCATTTTAAAGATAATAACCGGAAATAAATCTCACAAGTACAACCCTAGTATAGAATAATATCCACCACAAGAAATCAAAAAGCCACTAACCAGCACCACGGTAAAATAGAATCCGCTAACTCAGATGTGCTAAGAAGGCCACAAAACCAGTGACTCTACAAGATAAACTCTACTAATCCACCAATGATCAGAATCCTTTAACAAGTCCTACACTAGGATAGCAATCGCTAAACCACCAATAACCAAAAGCCATAACAATCTCTACAATAGGATAGAAGTAATATAAACTACCTACAGTCCCTAAAGGCGCCCATACACCCGAGGAACATAATCAATTGAAAACAAACCCTCCGGCATCCCATACTACTGGAGCGTACATTGAGCAAACAGCAAACAAGGGTGGAACCGAATATAATATGCATTATGTGATATGATATGATTGAACTGGTGTGATAGTAACCCTGTATGTACTTCCACCAGTGCCTATAGGCCTAGTAGGTAGTATCCATGGAAGGAATTCCATGTATACCTCAAATACACTATATACCCCTCCTTCGACACACTCAACATGTAGCCCCTGGTCCAGATTGGTAAGGTTCATGGAGGTCCTTGACCACATACTAAAATAGAATGCGAAATATCAAAGTATAACTGGCCAAAGTGTATCCAGATCTAAATCAATGATCGGAATCTCTTAGCATATGCCCAGAGTCTATCTAAGTCTAAATAAGTAGTAGTAATCTCCAAACCCCAATAAAAGGTACCCAGAGTGTATCTGGGTCTAAATCCATAGTAAAAACATGTTTAGCGCTACGACACAGTCGAGTCTAGTATCAGTGAGAAAGCCAGTGGTAAAACCATCATATTACCTCTTTTACTCCAAGAAGGTCCATAAAGTCAATTTCAAATCCTTTCATAATTATTTTTACTAAAAATGGGCCCTTGGGCCATGAAAAGTTTGGAAAACTGGTTATAGTAGGCCTTTAGCCAAAACAATAGTAAAACATGTAAAAAATCCTTTGCATGAATGATATGATCGCAAACAAACAATATACCAATAACTCATACACAACCTATTGGCCCTGCACAGGCAAAATCATCTCTACAACATAGATATCCAGGCTAGCCTAACATCTCGATGTCCGAGACTCATGGTTATTCCCAAATATCCCATCGTCTATGGTCCAAAGGCTTATACAAAGACCAAACGGGGCCACAAGGTTAATATTACAATACTATAGTAAATACTACAAACAACGTAAGAAATAAACAGACAGAAGAGGCACATAAGGTTTGGGGTGCCAACCTAGAATAACCAACCCAAGGATACTAAATAATGCAATTATAACCTCTATACGTAAAGTCTAAAGTAGGGAAGACTGTAGCCTACCTGTTGTCCAATGATTAGCTGTTGGAATAGCGTTGTCTAAGCTCGAACTACTCTGACAATCCATGAATTGCAAACAAACTATCAAAATAATATACTACTCATCAAGAAGAAGCCAACAGTACCCATAATGCTAAAAATATATCCGGGTCAAAATCTAGGTCACAAGCATGCCCATGGGCCCCGCAACCCAAACCCAGAAACAAAAAACACCACAGTGTTACCAATATTCTTGAGAGAACATGCTCCAAATTTGAGCAGAAATGGAATAACAAAGGGTGCTCAAACCAGTCCACATTCAAGGAATTTAAAGAGGGAATTGAAGAAGGAAAACTAGAAATTAAAGAGTAACTTATTGGATTAGAAGTCAACAAATGATCATGGATCAACAATATAATTACCTCCAATCTTTAGGAATGATCAAGGATGAAATATGGAGGTTTTGGGGTTAATATCAATAGAGGAATGCTTTGGGACCAAGATGAAATGAAATGGAATTTTAAAGAAGGGCCAGCCATTTGAGCTGCCACGCCCAGGCGCAGGAGCGGCCCTGCACAGCGCAGGCGTTGTAGCGGCCACACGTCATAGGCACGCTTGCGCCGAGGAGGGCTGGCACAAGGTAAGGTTGCTGGTATGCCAAGGCGCACATGCACACACACATGGTTCCTAGGTGAAGGCACGCTAGTGCAAGCGCGACCCAAGCACACGCTGCTGCGCCACACACGCAGCCAACAACATCTGCAGCCAAGCTAAGGAAACAAACACAAGATGGACTCCCGGGAATAAATCTGGGGTCCCAAGAACACAAACGAGCTGAGCTATTCCACTAAAAAAGGCTTTTTGGACTCAACAGAATCAACAAAAATCTGAAAAGAGGTCGATTTAATGAAAAATGGGTCCTGCACCCAAAACCAACCTTTAGGTCAACTATTCAAAAGTGGAACTTAAGGGCCAAAATCGAGTCAGGAAGCCTCGGGACCCAAACCAATGGTCTCTCTAGCCTTAACTTAATATTTTAAAGCTAACAACACTGACATAATTTCTATCCAAGGCTGTCTTCTCTGAATGTTGACCAAAGTCAACCTTACAAGCACAACTGGCCTAAAAACACAAAACGAGAGAGAATTTCAAATCAAAAGCTCTCGGATCCTGACCAATGGTCCAACTAGACCAAAGTCCATGCTCAGGAGCTAATGAAACTATCAAAATTTGATTCCAAGAATGATTGCTAAGAATGTTGAGTAAAGTCAATGATTTCCTAAGGTAAGGCTCTAAAACAAGGAAACAACCATAAAGACCAAACAAACGGCCCGGGGACTGAACTACCGGACCTAGCAAGCCATAAATGACTTGGGGATGCTACAGATAAGCTTTAGCAGTACAAAGAAGGCAAAAATGTGTAAATAACTGGAAGGGTCATTACACACCTACCTTAATCCAAACCTGGAATGCTCTACTGAACCTAAGATTTCCCCTTTCTTGCAACCTTGGCTTGATTAGAGTCTATAAATAGGAAGATAAACACATAATCAACTAAATGACCTATAATATCGAGGATTACAGCCTAATCCAGAATCCCAAGGCCAATTTCATGATCATCCCACCAATTCTACGACTTTCTCACCATAAATTCACCTTAAAACTACTAATTTCCATGGTTACATTAGTGAATTATAGTCATGCAAGTTTAAATATTCAACCATTAACTAAAACCCAAAGGGTTTACACCCAAATTACCCCCTTGCACCAGAATTTATAGCTAGGTCAAGTTAAACGCTCTCCAAGACCCATAAAGTAGTGATTTTAAGGTCAAGGAATCAAAAAACTTAGTTAATAGGGATAAATAACTTACCTTTACGAAGAATTCTGGTGGAAAATAGGTGAAAATCACCCCAAATTGCCTAAACCCTCCCCAAAATGTGTTTAGAAATAATGAATCATTTTTGGGGAGATTTTTGTATAAAAAACAATATACCCCACTATAGAGACCTGATCCCTCTATAGCGCATCGCTAGAATCTGCCTATCATAAAGGATTGACCATCTTTGAGTCCCGCTATAGCAAAAAATGTCACTGCTATAGTAGCAACCCTGTAGCGGACTACCACCTGTATAGAAGGAGTAGCAAGGAATAAAGTAGAGATTGCTCCTAGTTTTGCATTTTTTACAATGCACCCTCAAACCATGACATTCTGAACTAACCCCTTTATGACAAGTTTGATATCAAGAGTTCTACTTACCCAAATTCACTTCTAAAAAGTCCTATGGATTCTTTATCTTCTTAGCTAACATAAAGTAAAGCCACACTTTATTACATTTACCCAATTAATTCCCAGATTTCCCTAGACCATATCTCGCTCAGATTTCTTCAAAGACTAGCCTAACCTAAATTTTTGAACTTCTAATTTTGGGAAAATCCTTAACCAGATTTTTTGCACGATTGGCTCACCCGTAATGACGAAAAGGGTCTTTAAAATAGATACTAATTTACCCATCGTTCATCCCCAAATGATCAAACAAGAAAAATGAGTCAAGTCAAGAAAATGAAACAATACCTGAATCCACAAACAAGAGAGGGTGCTTATCCCGCATGTCCTTCTTGATTTCCCAAGTGGATTCTTCAACTAGATGATACTTCCACTGGACCTTTACTGATCGAATCTCCTTTGTAATTAACTTCCAAACATCCCGATCAATAATGGCAACTGTCTCCTACTTATATGTAAGATCCTTATATACTAAAACTGAGTCCCACTTGATAATGTAATCTCCATCACCATGGTATCTCTTAAGCATGGATACATGGAATATCGGATGGACTCCAGACAAGCTTGGAAGCAATGCCAACCTGTACGCTACCAGCCGCACATTGCTAATAACCTTGAATGGGCTGATATACCAAAAGCTAAGCTTGCCCTTCTTACAAAACCTCATGATTCCCTTCATAGGTGAAACTTTAAACAAAAATTGTTCACTAACCTTGAATGATATGTCCCTCACCTTATGATATACATACTATTTTTTCCTGCTATGGGCTGCCAACAACTTGGTTTGGATAAATCTCACTTTTTCCTGAGCTTCCTTCACCTAATCAGTGCCCAAAGGTTTCACATCACCAACCTTGAGCAATCCTATGGGCGATCTATACCCCCTCCCATAGAATTCCTCAAATGGAGTCGTATCAATGCTAGAGTGATAACTATTATTTTATGAGAACTCACACAACAATAAGAACTGGTCCCAATGGCCACCAATGTCAATCACACATGCCCTCAATATGTCCTTAAGCACCTGAATTATCCTCCCTGACTGTCCATCAGTTAGAGGATGAAAGGTTGTGCTAAAAGTGAGTTAGGTGCCTCTCTTTGTGCAATTGATGACATTTAAAAGCACTCTCTCGAAGGAGGTGGTAACGAGCCAAGCAAAACAATAAGTAACCAAACAGATGTCGGGGTTGAATTCATGGAGAATAGGACAATGAGTTGCCACTAGGCATTGAATATTAATTCACTAGAGTAAGCAATTGTCCAAACAAGCAAAAGTAAAGATTGGGGGAAGAGGTTTTGGAAATAAAGATTCAAATTATGAAAACTTAACGAGTAAAAAAAAAGAGTTCAATCAAGAGAGGAAGCCTAGGGGTGTGCTTTTGATGGGGTCATACGTTGGGATAGGGGTTGATTATTCAAGCAAACTCTCAATTAATAGCATGTGAAGCTTGTTTAAGCTATATTTAGTAGTTTTTCAACCCATCAAATATATTTACTATGGTCTTATTTCAAGCCCCATAGTTGTAACCTCAAACCAACCAATAATTTCTTAGGTGAATCAAACTATTTCTATATTTGACTCTTAGGAATTTCCTAAAATCAAGTTATTTCTAGCCTCAATTTGTGGTGGGAATCCGAAATATCCACTATTGAATTCTTACCCAATTGAAGAACTCCTCTTCGAAGAAAGAAAACATTTAGTAAATTAAATCAATGTTTACAACCATTAATTTTATAATTAAAACATGAAGAATTCAGTAGACCCATATTAAATAATCAATTATAAGCATAAATAATCAACACCCATTCCTAATTTCAGATACCCATCATGCACACACCCCTAGAGATGAGTTTAGCTACTTATAGTAAAGCAATAAGAGAAGATACCAAATGGGTTTCCCAATATTCCATTCATTGTGTAAGACAAATTAAAAATCCAAGCTCCAAATTGTTTACAATGGTATTTTTCTTAAGGAAGAAGAAGACAAAAATTGTACTATCTACACTATCTCCCTTTGGAAAGTAAAAACTTCTTAATGCCTAAGGTACAGATCCCAAAAAGGGTTTTAGAACCTTCCCAAATGTGTTATGTACAATTGGATAAAATTGTCCTTTAGGGAGAGTGCGAATCAAGGTACGAGTGCACCTGCGATCGCACTTGGTGTTATGTGGCTCGCAGGTGCCCAACTTATCGTGTAGTGGTGTCCTTGTGTGATACGATGTCGAGTGTGTCGAGGGGTGATCTCCCTTGGTGATGTGTGGCTCGCATGCAGCTGATTGCTCAAATAGTCTTCGATCCTTTATATGCGTACCTGCATTTACGATAATAAAAGCAATAAGTATCTTTAGTTCTCATCAAAACATGGAAATAATTCATGAATAAAGGCTCAATAAGTTGGTAAATTACAAACTTATCAATCCCTAAACTTGAACTATTTCTTGTCGTCAAGCAAGACACTCACAAGGTAAGGATTGAAATAGATTCTCAAAACACAAAGGTTGTACAGAAGGCTATATCCACTCAAAAACTTAACAAAAATAACAAACAAAACAATCAAAAATAAAATGACTCAATGATGATGCTCATCTCAATTGGTATCACCATAATCTCAAGGCAAGTACACATTTCAAGACTCTTGTTAAAAGATTTCACTTTTCATTCAAAAGCAGGGGATTTATTATTCAAAACAAGATTATCAAGCTTCTTGAGTCATTAGCATTGACCTTCAAGGTTTGTCTCGAGATTCACCACACAACTTGTCTAATTCATTCCTCTCAATTAAAATAGATACTTCATCATTCATTTCAAATGTGTGATGCCAATCACCATAAGAGAGAATCCCACTAACAATTATGCAATTCATAATAGTGGGATTATAAGAGAACAAAAGACTCTCACTCTCTCAAAGAAGTTTGAGTACACATGCAATGAACCATAAGCTTGCCCTTCATGTAATTCACCACTAATGTAGAGTTACCAAGCTTGGAATTACTAAGGAATTGCCCCCAATGATGTTGGCTAGGATTAAGGTGAGGATTACATTTGGCTCAAGTGACTAAACCTCCCTAACGCTATTCATAATCATCCAATGCACCACTCACATTTTTGAACATTACTTTACCTTATTTCTCCCTCTTACAGCCCAAGCTTTTACAACAAGTTGTTCATTCAACATCCTTTTGTTAAACTCATTTGGTACCACCAACTTCTTTCTTTCTTTTCATCTTGCTCACTTCATTAAACATTTTGGAACAATTTTTATTGTAAGCATAAGGTGCTACCTTACCTTGAAACACAACTCCTTTTCTTCTCCATATTTCTTGCGTACACCCCCAAACTTAGGCTTTTGCCTATGTCAACATTTCATTCCCCCCTCCCCCCCAAACTTAGGCATTTAGCCTACATTTCACTTTCTAGCTATTAGGGAGGATGGGTGCAAAGATAAAGGATCCAAAAAGGTTTAAGGTGTCTAACAAGGTGTCAAAGAAAGGTTACAAGCTCAAAGGGGCTTGTTAGGATCAATGTTAAGGGAAGTCAATTTGGGTAAAATGGCTATTCAAAAAGAGCCTAAGGTTATCTTTCAAGATTGGTAACATCTAGAATTTTTCCTTGAATAACATTCGGGGCAAGTTCTAGATAATACACATACATAAGCATGAAGTAAAACATTACCACACAAGGTATCACAACATAAGAATTTCACAACTAGACTCAAAATTCAATTAGGACATATGACTTTTGACAAGCTATTCCGAGTTTTATACACTCGTTTGTGAATCAATCAAGCCAAATGGAGATTGTGCAAGTCATGACAAGAGAATGATTTTAGAAAAAAAACATATTCTCCTATTTCCTTTAATTTTCAAATCTCTTGCCTATAAAATTTTTGGTGGGCCCATTTCAAGACAAGCAACATAAAAATTCAAATCCTCACTATTGAAGACTTACCCAATTTCACTTTCTTTTCTCAAGAAAAAGTGAAATTAGAGAGTTCAATTAATGTATGCAACCATTAATGTAAAAATTAAAACTTGAAGAAATTAATAGATCCATACATTATAATCAATTCTAAGAACTAATAGTCCCAATCAATTACTAAACACCCATCATTACCACACACCCCTAGAAAAGAAATTAGCTACCCATATTAAAGAAGAAAAATTATACCATATGGTGTTCCTCAATTCCATTGATGATGAGAAAATTAACTTCAATTCCAAGCTTTCAAACTCAATAATGGAATTTATACTATTCGAGAAGAAGGAGAAGGTAAAGTGTATTTCTCTCAATGTACTCTACTAGAATATACAAAATAGGAAAAATTGTAGGTGTAAAAATCCATGCACAAATCCCAAAATGTCTTTGGAAACATTCCAAATATGCAAAAGATATTTTAGATGAAATTGCCCCTCAGCCATCTTGTGTTGCACATGCGCTTGCACCTGCGGCCATATGTCAATACTTACAACATGCACATGCCCAAAATCATGTCCAGTGTCTTTGTCTTCTCCTTCGTGGAACATGTGAAATGCAGGTGTGAACTTGCTACCCGCATGTCCAACACATATTCCGGTCAGATGCCCTTTCTTCTGTTCTTCTCTCAACTTGGTTTTCTTCTATTTCATATTTAGGTTTAAATCCTCTTCCATCTTCAGTTCACACAAATGCCTACATATAAGAGAATAACATCATAAAATCCTTCTAAATAACACAAGATTGAGGCAATAGTTCATGTTTAATACCTTAATAAGTTTGTAAATTACCAACTTATCAAACTTTCAAACTTGAACTACTGCTTGTCCTCAAGCAAAACCTTCACTACGCATAGGATTGACTCAAGCTTTTCAAGTTACAAGGATTGCACATCGGACTACTACAACTCAAATGAACTAAAACAACAAAAAAAGACTTAAAACAAAAAGAGTCAATCAAAAGCACTAATATCAATTGGTACCACCACAAGCTTCAAGGCAAACACATTCACTTCAAAATTCTTTTCAAGAGACTTCAGTTCTTCATTTAAAAATCGGAGAACTTTTTCACTTAAAACAAAGTAACATAGAATCTGAGTGACATCCAAAATAACTCTCCCAAAGGAGGTGGCTACAGTCGTCGGGCAATATAATAAGTAACCCAATGCGAGGTCAGTGTCGAATCCATGTGGATTGGTATACAGATTCACAACCAATTGTTAAGACAATTCACGAGAGCAAGCAAAATGTTCAAGCAAATAAAAAAGAAAGTGGGAGAAATGATTTGGGAACTAAAATTCAAATTGTAAAACAAAATAACAATGTGAACACGATTATTTTTATAAACATTGGGGAGCTAGGGTTGTGCTTCCGATGGGGTCATGCAATTACGAGTGCGGGTAGCCTTGGTTTGAATTATACTTAGTAGTTTTTCAACAAACTAAGCATATATACTATGATCTCTTCCGAACCCCATAGTTAAGCAATAAACCAACTAATTGGCTTAGGTGAGTTGATAACGCTCAAACTACACCTCAAATTAACGAGGCGTAAGCGATCGTTGTCAAGTAAAGAACCCAACAAGGTTGGGGTCGAATCCCACAGAGAATATGGTGCAGATTAAGACTTTAGTGAATTAGTTGACTATTCGTCAATCGTTTCCAGTAAATAAAGGGGGGGTTTGTGTAAACAAATCGCAAACAAAATAATCAATTAACTTATGGAAATAATCAGTGGGAGAGAATGAACTAGGGATGTGTTCACCATGGCGTTGTAACAATATCGATTCTAGGCTTAACCGGGTTCTTTCTATATGCGTGTCACGATGTGATTGCGTCTATTGTATAGTCTAAACGTCTCTCGACCAAATAAACAAATTTCCTTTTATCTTCTTTCGATCTCAAAAAGATGTGCTTTTTAGCTCTCAATCCTAACATCAAGTAGACTAATCCAGTTACGGCATTAATCTTTAAGACGAGAGGTGGTAGTCTCGAATCCTTGTCGTTAATCAATTTTTCCCGGTTTTAATCTCTTTACTCAAGCAAATTAAACCTAGGCATGTTCTAATGTTTGCAACCACTAGAAAACGTGACATAAAGTATGATTAACAACGTGACAATACATATATCGAACCCAACGCTACCCGGAATCTATATTGCTACGTTTGCCGCCATGGCTCCCACAACCCTAGTTGCGGTAGTTTTAGTTACTCATGCTATAAAGAAAAGAGAAGAGAATTGAATTCATAATAAGGAGAAGAAGTTCTTACAATATAATGAAAACCACTCTTCAATCTCCAAGAACAAGAGAAACCAAGAACTCAAGAACGAATCAAGAACACAATTGTTAATTCAAGAAACGTGTTCTTGCTCTCGAAAACTAACTAAAAACGTGTTTGAAATAATGGGAGAGTTATTCTTAAACATAAACCTAACATAGGGTATTTATAGGAGTAGTAGAAACCAAATCCAAAACGGGCTAGGAATCCCCAAAACGCGGGTCGCCGCCTCAGGCCACTGCCTAAGCGTGACGGCCAGGCTTGACGGACCGTCAGGGCAGTGACGGACCATCGCCTGGGCCGTCACTGCTTGGCAGTGTTGCTGCCTTAAGTTGACGGTCCCAGTGACGGACCGTCAGCCTTGTGACGGGCCGTCACTCAGGCCGTCACTCTTAGGCAGAATGTTGTTTTTCGCGTATTTTCTTCCGTTCTCGTGTTTGCTTCCATTTCCTACAAATACAACATAAAAACATCAAAAACAACAATGGTTGCTTGAAAACGTACGATTGTTCTTAGTAAAAAGGAGTCGAAAGTGACGTAATTTGGCGTCACATCAACACCCTCAACTTAAAACGTTCGCTTGTCCTCAAGCAACATAAAACAATAATACGACTCAACTAAGAAACAAACTCATGTCTATAGCACTTCATGATCGTTCAAAACTTATTCAATTAAATCATGCTCCCTTGTAACACACGAATGTATAAAACACTAACTTGCAAGGATCCAAACATGTCACTCCGATATGATAGAATATTATGCATACACATATGCAGCTATCCTAACAATCAATAGACAATATAGACATCTTGGTGCCCTCACCACAAAGAAATCCCACACACAAGATTTGGGACTAGGTAAGCGCTCACACTCACAAACGATTTCAAACAATGCACGTGCGATACCATAGGCTTGCCCTTACTATTCTATTTCAGTTCTTCAGAAAGCTACTTAGGATCACTACAGGACTTGTATTTGCTTGTAATGAGGCTTCGGGTGCAGGTAGGATACATTTAGGGTTTAGTGACTAAGCCCTCCTTGGAACCATTTACATCTTATCACCACATAACTTCACTTTATCCATCCTTATTCACCTTTTTATTTCCTTGATTCTAGATACAGGTGCGACCTCTTTATTGACAATTCTTTTTGTTTCTTTTTTGATCTTTTTCATCTTTCTTTATTTTTCTTTTCTTTTCTTAGGCGCACACCCGGATTTTCATTCTATTCAACAACAATCCTCTCCATCCTCTTTTTCTTCTCTTTTACCACTGTAGTAGCCACCCTCAACTTAGACTGATTGCCTACGTTAAGGTGCACGATGTCCAAGGAAGGACCAGGGCCAAGATAGGGATTCAAAGTTAAACAGGAGTGGTGACAGGTTATTGAAAGAATAAGGTCAATTATGGCTCAAACAGGGATCAAAAGGGATTATTTGTATTTGGACGGTCATATAGGCTAAGTGGACTGCATCAAAAAGGGCCTGCGATCCTTTCCTAAGCAACCAACTTCAAACGTAACAAAATAGACCGGGCAAGTTCTAGATGCATGCACAGAGTAAGAATTTATAACAATTAATCTCACACACTCTTAGCACCAAGAAACTATATCGCTACCAACTATCAAACAACCGCTCGGCTTAAGCATACTCATTCTAATCATATTCACACAATGACATACAAAGATCCAGACAGTCAATCGTTTAAACATAAGCTCAAAACCAGAAAATTTTTCAAGGGGCCTCGTTTTTGGACAAGAACAACTCATGCTTGCTATAGATACTAAAAAAAAAATAAAAAAAATTTAAAACAACAACCTAAACATGCCGGTTCTACTAGATAGCACACCGGAGGGAAAAGAAATCGGCAACAAAAACCCTCGGTGGTGACTCACAGGTTTCCCAACACCCTCAACTTAGACTCATGCATTGTCCCCAATGCATATATGCGAAAGCTAAAAACTGTGAGAATAAAGGAATACCTGTGAAGTCGATATGACTTAAATTCCGGAACGATGTTGGAGACCGCCAGGGTCTCCAAAACAAGAGAACTCGATGGAGTGTGGCATTCCAGCTTCCTCTTTGGGCTCCATCGCTAGTCGCGACAACTTCTTCGCTCTTTCTTTGCAGATTCTCTTGCGGTGTTTTCGTTTTCTCGATTTAATTTCACCGCCTTCCTCTACATGTTTCCTCTCTCGCACCATCCTTCTTACAACAGCTAGAGTTTCAACCAGACACTTCTCCTCAAGGTGCACATCCGCAGGAGGTTCCTCAATGGTGTTGATGATCGCGACCACTCTCATGTCACTTGGTCGCTTCATCAGCTTGGTCACATCGAACTTGACGACTTCATTGTTTAGTCTGAAGGTCAGTTCATTCTTTTCCATATCAACCAACACTCTCGCCGTAGCTAACAATGGTCGTCCCAAGATGATAGGAACTTCAAAATCTACTTTGCAATCCAGGATCACAAAGTCAGCAGGGAAGATAAGCTTACCGATCTTCACTAGCACATCAGACAATACTCCAACAGGTCGTTTTATCGAACGATCAGCCATCATCACTCTCATGGACGTTGGTTTAGGAGGTCCCAAACCCAATTTGTCATACACTGCTAGCGGCATCAAATTTATACTAGCCCCAAGATCACACATAGCTCTTCCGAAGTTGAGCTTCCCGATAGTACATGGAACAGTGAACGCACCTGGATCTCCTTTCTTTTCCACTAATGATCTAGAGGAAATAGCGCTGCAGTGATGGAGGTTGTCTTCCGGCTCAAAGCTTACCGTCCGCTTCTTTGTAATCAAGTCCTTCATGAACTTGGCATAACCGGGCATTTGTTCTAGAGCTTCCACCAAAGGTATGTTTATTGAAATCTCTTTCAACATGGTCACGAAGTTCAGGAACTTACCATCGTCAGCTTTCTTTTTCAAACGCTGTGGGAACGGAGGTGGTG
Source organism: Jaltomata sinuosa (assembly GCA_003996215.1). NCBI lineage: Eukaryota > Viridiplantae > Streptophyta > Magnoliopsida > Solanales > Solanaceae > Jaltomata > Jaltomata sinuosa. Next base: position 633,814 of record QJPP01000739.1, on the reverse strand, counting down.
GTCGAGGCATCATCGTTGGAAGCTTTTCAGCTTCCTTGCATTTATTTGCGGGCTTTGGAGTTTCCTCCTCTACCGCCTCTTCATCATCCGCACTATCACCTTGAGCCTGAATTACCGGATGTGATTCCGGTAATAATTTTCCGCTTCTAGTGGTGATCGCCATGCAGCTTGCGTCATTTTTCGGATGGGTGGTGTCGCTCGGCAAAGTACCCGGTTTCCTTGGGTTTAGAGATGCCGAGATGTGATCCACTTGCTGCTCTAGTTGCTTGATAGCGGTTGAGTGTGACTCCACTACCAGACTCAATGATGATAACTCATTACGCATTGCCTTTACCCCAGAGTCAGTCGATTCCACCTTAAGCAGCATCTTCGCCATCATGTTCTCCAGTTTGGACGTTTCAGCTTCGCTGCCAGTTTTGTCCCGATTGCTAGGTGGTATATACAACCCACCTCTATCGGTGTTATTCCTCCAGCTTCCTTGGTCGCGATTTTTGTAGCCACCATTCTCATAGTGGTTTGGATAGTTCCGACCTTGGTTTCCTTGGCCATTGGCCTGGAAACCCCCCACATAATTTGCATCCTCAGTCTCTATACCTTGGGAACCCACAACCTGTACCTTCTCCATACTTCCTGACGTTAAGTGCTTTGTCAGGAGATCTAACTGTGTTTTCAGGTGCGCCATGTCTTGGTCGCGTTCCTCCTCTTTCCTACGCTGCTCAGCTGACATACCAACTGTATAGGTGCTAGCTGCAACCTCTGAATCTCGTGTGTGCCAGGCCCTGTTGGTCTTGGTGAGCCTGTCTAAAATAGCTGTGGCGTCGGCAAAAGTGCGACCCATAAATGCTCCACCTGCTGCGTTGTCCAATGTTGGCTTGGTAGCCGAATTTAGTGCCCTGTAGAATGTTTGCATCAAGAATTCATTGTTCAGCTGATGGTTGGGGCACTGTGTCAGTTTCTTCTTAAAACGCAACCAAGTCTCGTGCAGTGCTTCATGCGGTTGCTGCCTAAAGTTGCTGATTTCGTCCCTCAACTGTATCATCCGAGAGGGAGGAAAGAACCTTTCTAGGAAAGCTCCTCTCAACTCGCCCCACGTTGCGATAGAGTCGGGGGTCAATTCCGTCAACCACAACGCTGCCTCATCAGACAGAGACAACGGAAACAATCTGAGCCTGATCGCTGTCTGACTCACTCCTGGCAATTCAAATGACTTGCAAATGCCCACGAAATTCATTAAGTGCTGGTTTGGATCATCCCCAGCGACACCTCGGAACACTCCTCTCAAGTTCAGCAACTGAATCATCGTGCTAGTGATGTTGAACTTGGCTCCGGGCGGGAGCGGTGGAACAATGATGGCGCCAGTAGCGCCAGCTCCATCTAATTCGAAATCCTCATCCTGCAGACCACCAGCATTCAGATTTTGTTGGGCCTGCAGTTCGGCAGCGAGCCTTGCTGCCTCTAGTTCTGTGGCCATATTCCGCCTCAAAGTTCTAGCAAGCTCGGGATCGTAAGGTTGTATTGTTTCACCCGAGCTCCGGGTGCTTGGCATGCACAGACTATGTACCCTGTCAACGACAAAAACAACAAACAAAAATAAAAGCAGGAAACTATAACAAAAAGTCAAATAAACACCAAACTTAATCAAAAACCGTATTCCCCGGCAACGGCGCCACTTTTTGATAACGCTCAAACTACACCTCAAATTAACGAGGCGTAAGCGATCGTTGTCAAGTAAAGAACCCAACAAGGTTGGGGTCGAATCCCACAGAGAATATGGTGTGCAGATTAAGACTTTAGTGAATTAGTTGACTATTCGTCAATCGTTTCCAGTAAATAAAGGGGGGGTTTGTGTAAACAAATCGCAAACAAAATAATCAATTAACTTATGGAAATAATCAGTGGGAGAGAATGAACTAGGGATGTGTTCACCATGGCGTTGTAACAATATCGATTCTAGGCTTAACCGGGTTCTTTCTATATGCGTGTCACGATGTGATTGCGTCTATTGTATCGTCTAAACGTCTCTCGACCAAATAAACAAATTTCCTTTTATCTTCTTTCGATCTCAAAAAGATGTGCTTTTTAGCTCTCAATCCTAACATCAAGTAGACTAATCCAGTTACGGCATTAATCTTTAAGACGAGAGTTGGTAGTCTCGAATCCTTGTTGTTAATCAAGTTTTCCCGGTTTAAATCTCTTTACTCAAGCAAACTAAACCTAGGCATGTTCTAATGTTTGCAACCACTAGAAAACGTTACATAAAGTATGATTAACAACGTGACAATACATATATCGAACCCAACGCTACCCGGAATCTATATTGCTACGTTTGCCGCCATGGCTCCCACAACCCTAGTTGCGGGAGTTTTAGTTACTCATGCTATAAAGAAAAGAGAAGAGAATTGAATTCATAATAAGGAGAAGAAGTTCTTACAATATAATGAAAACCACTCTTCAATCTCCAAGAACAAGAGAAACCAAGAACTCAAGAACGAATCAAGAACACAATTGTTAATTCAAGAAACGTGTTCTTGCTCTCGAAAACTAACTAAAAACGTGTTTGAAATAATGGGAGAGTAATTCTTAAACATAAACCTAACATAGGGTATTTATAGGAGTAGTAGAAACCAAATCCAAAACGGGCTAGGAATCCCCAAAACGCGGGTCGCCGCCTCAGGCCACTGCCTAAGCGTGACGGCCAGGCTTGACGGACCGTCAGGGCAGTGACGGACCGTCGCCTGGGCCGTCACTGCTTGGCAGTGTTGCTGCCTTAAGTTGACGGTCCCAGTGACGGACCGTCAGCCTTGTGACGGGCCGTCACTCAGGCCGTCACTCTTAGGTAGAATGTTGTTTTTCGCGTATTTTCTTCCGTTCTCGTGTTTGCTTCCATTTCCTACAAATACAACATAAAAACATCAAAAACAACAACGGTTGCTTGAAAACGTACGATTGTTCTTAGTAAAAAGGAGTCGAAAGTGACGTAAATTAGCGTCACATCATGAGTTAGCATATTTCTAGCCCCAACTCTTAGGTGGAAATTTCTTAAATCAAGATATTTCAAGCCTCAATTTATGGTGGAAATCTCAAATCCCCACTATTGAATCCTTACCAAATTAATGAACATCTTCTTCAAGCAAGCACACAATTAGAAAGCTAAATTTAAGTTTGTAACCATCAATTTTATAATGAAAACATAAAGGATTCAATAGACTCACATATAATAATCAATTATAAACTCAAAAAATCAACAACCATTCCCTAATTTAAACACCCATCATATACACACCCCTAGAATTAAATTTAGCAACTCATAATGAAGGAACAAGAGAATATACAAAATGAGTTTTCAATAATTCCATTCACTCCTCAATAACTAGCTTCAAATTCCAAGCTCAAGTATCAACAATGGTGTTTTTCACTACAAAGAAGAAGAAAACTTGTACTCTAAGGTGTACTCTCTCTATAGTCAATTGGGAATTGAAAACTGATGTTTATTCCTTGCACATATCCCAAAATGAGTTTTGGAAACTTCCCAATTACGCCACAAGCAATTTGTACCACTTTTCCCTTCAGGCAACTTGCAAAGTCACATGCAAAGGCACCTGTAGTCGCCCTTTGAGACTTGCAGAATGCAGGTGCCAAGTCATCAAGGCAATTGCACATCACCTGTGACCCCATCTGTGCGAGCATGTGTGATCTCCCTTGGCAACTTATGGTGCGTATGTGCATGACTTCTTAGGTAGTTTTTCATATTACTTGTACGCTGGAACCTATGAAATGCAGGTGCCCTTATACGACATGCATGCAAGCTTGCCTATGACGAATTTTTTTTTGTTCTTCTGGTCCTCTTTTGACTTAGTTTTAGTTTTTATCTCATTTGGGTTCTAATCATCTTCTTTCTTCATTGATTGATAATCCTGCTTATAATATAATAAAGGCATAAAATCCTTCTGAATCATATTATATAAAGACAATAATTCATGAATAGAAGCTAAATAAGTTGGAATATTAGAAGATTCTAAGAATCTCAAGTCATTGACACTAAACCTTCAAGGCTTGCCTCGAAGTTCATGTCACAACTTATTGCATTCATACCCCTCAATTGGGGTTAAGGATTCACCATTTATTCCAACTTTGTAATACCACTCACCACAAGAAAGAATCCTACTCACAATCATATAATTCACGATGTAGGGATTATAAGATAACAAAAAGATGCTCACTCTCTCAATGAAGTTTAAGTGGACACACATAGAACCATAGGCTTGCCCTTAATGTATTTCATCACTAATGTAGTGTTGCAAAGCTCAAAATTACTAAGGACTTATAGGTAATGATGTAGGCTAGGGTCCAGGAAAGGATATAATTTAGGTGAAGTGACTAGAACCTCTCTAACGTTATCACTCGACAGTCAAATACACCACTCACATAATTGATTCAATTCACCTTATTTCTCCCTCTCATAACCCAAGTTTTTTTTCAAAACCATTCATTCCTGCACCATTGTTTTACTCATTACACGACAAGAGGTGGAACCATTCAAATCTTTTTCTTTCTTTCTTCTATCAATTGATAATTCACTCAATTCACAATATAAGCATTTGGTACTAACTCACTTTAAAGCTCAATTACTAATTTATATCATTTATACACACATCCCTTAACTTAAGCTTTTTCCTACATCAAACATCCCAACTTTTCATTCAAGTCCCTTCTAATATTAGGCATTTAGCCTATGTTTTCATTGGACAAGCAATTAGGGAGGAAGGATGCCAAGATAGAGGATTTCAAAAAGGTAAAAGTGTGTAACATGGTTACCAAGATAAGGTTAAAGGCTCAAAGGGGTTGAATAGGATGAATATTAACGAAAGGAAACTTTTTGGTAAAGTGACTATCTGATAAGTCGGTAATTTACCAACTTATTGAGCCTTTATCCATGAATTATTGCTATGTTTTGAATAGATTTAGAGGTTCTTATGGCCTTTATTGATGTCTATACAGGTACTTATGATCAATGATGGAAAACAAGGAATTGGACCCAAAAAGAGCTTAAAAGGAGTGAAGTGTGAAGTAATAAAAAAAGATGGAAATTTTGCCCTGAGATACGGTGCCAGTGCGACACGCACAAGCTGTGGTACGGAATGCACCTACACCGTATAGAGCCATAAAAGTCACCGAAGAATTTGCTAAGGGATGCGGTCGCTGTGCGACACGCACAACTTATGGTGCAAACCGCACCTCCTTCACAGGAAGCCTCCAATATTAGCTGAAGTCACTAGTACAACTAAAGATGGTGTGCGACACGCACATCACAATGTGCAAACTACATGTCACGTTGCATGCCACCCGAAGGGCAATTTTATCTAGAAAATTAGTGACGTTTTGGGAAAGTATAAAAAGCCAATTTAGGCACAATTGTAAGAAGATTCTTCAGCTCTGAGTTTTTTCAAGTAACTTTAGCTTTGAGAAGAAGTTTTACTCTCCAAGAAGAAGTGGGTTTCAATCCATTCTCTCTTCAAAATCTTGGTTAACTATTTGTGTACAAAAATAGAGCTTAGAACTTGAAATTACACTTGAATGAAGAGGAATTTGGTTTACCCATTTGGTATATCTCTTTCCTTTATTATGAGTAGCTAATTTCAATTGTCTAGGGATGTGTTGATGATGGGTGCTTGACATATGGGTTTGGGTGTCATTAATTGTTGCTTATAATTTCTTATTTGACATGGGTCTAGTAGTTTCACCAAGTTTTAATCCTAAAATTGGTGGTTGCAAACATTAATTTTCATTACTTGACTATGTTGTTGCTTGAAAGGGAATATCATAGTTTTGGATGTGAAATTACTAGTGGGAACTTGGGACTCCATTTAGATTTGAGGCTAGAAATAGCTCATATTGTTGGAATCACCCATTTAAGGGTCTAAGCTAGAGATAGTGTGACCTCCCCAAGCTTGATCTTGGTTGTTTGATGATTTAATCAATAGTGCTCTAACCGAGATTGCCGGATACATGGTTGTTGATCAAGAGATAAACAATCCATACCTATGACCAAGGCTACCTATGTCAATGAGCGAGAATAAGTGTGAATAGACAAACACCCTATCCCACCCAACCCTCGAATGAGCGAACCAGTCAAAAACCCAACACTTAGTGGAATTTAACAGCTCAAAACCAGTTTGCATAAAAGAATCTAACATTCACATCTCAAAATACTAATAAAATAAGAATCTACGGAAAAACCACCCTAGACCTGAAAGTCACCGTACCATACATTCTACCAAATCGTCTAGAATACGGGGATGCAACCTCAAAAGCAAAGAAAAGTTTAAGACCAAAACAAGTGGTCTATAACATAGTCATGGACGAAACAAGGTAGCCTGGAAGAACAGCTCACCCTTGAATCCAAAATTTGCCAAATCTACAAGTGAGGTCGCGTGTCAGCCACCGAAAGATATCCTGTACTCACAAAAAGAAAAGCAAGTGCAAAGTCAGTACAAAACCACCATGTGCTGGTAGGATCATCGGCCAACTTCAATAAACAAGATATGAAGAATAAACTAAAGTTGAGTAAGGCAAAGTAACCATGTAACTAGTCAAAAATATAACTAGACTGTCAGTCTCTCCCTTAACTTATTGACCAAAAGTAACCAATTAACAACCAATGACAAACCAGTGACAATAACCAGATATAAGTAGGCATTCATAATCTCAATTCCCTAAGCATGTAACTCACACAATACTAAGCGATAGTACATGAACACATATTGCATATTTGGAAACAATAACCATCACCTACCTCGAATTACACAAAAGCTCTACTGGACCGGAGCCTTCCCGTGTTCCGAATCCTGTGCTTGTTCTTGGTATAAAAATAATTACAAGATTCTAAAATCAGTCCACGTGGCCTACTAATTACCTGGATTATGTAAAAATCCCAATCCCTAGGCCAAACTATGATAATTCCACTCATTCCCCTACCTTCCCACCATAAATTCACCTAGTTTTATCATTTTTGTAGATACATTTAGAGAATTATAGCTAATTGATCATACCCCAACAAGAATAATCAAGACCCAATAACTTCTATGCCCAAGAATCCCCTTTTTCCCCGGATTCTACCATTCTTAGGTTAATCCAAACCTTTTCCCAAGTCCACCAATAGCAATTCTACAATGTAGGAAATATAGTACGAAGTTAGGGGAGTAGAATCCTTACCTTAGAGATGAAAAATGGTGAAAACCGAGTAAAGTTTGCCCAAAATTGCCTTGCCCTTCTCCTAAAATGTTCTTGATTAAAAATGAATATTTTGGGGAAGTTCTGCATTAAATACTAACTCGAACCACTATAGCAGTCCGTACACTGCTATAGCATCGCCACCATAGTGGACTCGACCGCTATGGTGGTGGTGACCAAGTTGACTTCCGCTATAGCTGAAATTATTCTGCTATAGTGGTAGCTGCTATAGCGCAGTGACCATGCTTGTCATGGACAAAAACTCAGGATTTCACCTAAAAGGGTCCATTTTATAACACACCTTAGTTCTCTGACGTACAGGAATAACGCCTTTACGTCAACCTCGATAACAGGAGTTCTACCTACCCAAATTCGTTTCTAAAAAGTCCCTTGGACTCCTTTATGTCTTAGCTAACAGAAAATCTAGCTCACTACATGATTCATTACCCAATATTTACCTGGATTACCCTAAACCATACCTCACTCAGAAATTATCCGAGACTAGGTTAGCCCAAAATTTTCAATTCCCAAACCCGGATGTTTTCTAACTCGAAACTTGGCATAAAAAGTTTATCCGTAATGATGAACTTGATCATTACAACAGATACCAATTTACCCATTGTTTGTCCCTAAATGATCAAACCCAAAAATATGCAAAATAAAGAGGGAAAGATGTAGTACCTGAATCATCAAACAAGTGAAGGTATTTGTCCTGCATGTCTTTCTCGGTTTGCTAAGTGGCTTCCTCAACCAGACGATGCTTCCATTGGACTTTCAAAAATTTAATATCCTTTGTCCTCAACTTTTTGACATCCCAATCCAGAATCGCAACCAGTTCCTCTTTGTATTGAATATCCTTGTCTAGTAATACCTCATCCCATTTGATGATGTATTCCCCATCCCAATGGTATTGCTTCAACATGGATACATGGAACACTGTATGGACTCATGATAAACTACGCAACAGTGTTAGCCTGTAAGCCACTGGCCCTACAATTTTGAGAAATTTGAATGGACCGATAAACCAAGGGCTGAGCTTGCTTTTCTTGCCGAAATGCATAACTCCCTTCATTGGTGACACTTTCAGTAATACTTTCTCACCAACCTGAAAATCCATGTCTCTTACCTTGTGGTTTGCTTACTCTTTTTGTCTGCTCTGGGCTGTTAGCAACTTAGTCTGAATGCCTCTTACTTTTCATGTGCTTCCCTTACCAAGTCTACGCCTAGAGGCTTCACATCACTTGCCTCATACCACCTTATGGGGGATCTCCACCCCCTCTTGTACAGTGCCTCAAATAGTGCCATGTTGATACTGGAGTGGTAGATATTGTTGTATGAGAACTCACACAATGGTAGAAACTAGTCCCAATGCCCCCAAAGTCAATCACACATGCTCTCAGCATGTCTTCCAACATCTGGATTGTCCTCTATGACTGGACATTTGTCTGAGGATGGAATGTTGTGCTAAAAGTGAGTTGAGTGCCCAACTCTTCATGTAACTTACCCAAGAACTTAGAAATAAATTGCTAACCCCTGTCTGAAATGATATACAGTGTAACCCATGCAATTTCACGATCTCCTAACATAGACCTTAGCCAACTGCTGTGAATTATAGTCCACTCTAATCGGAATGAAATGAGCTAACTTGATCAGCATGTCCATAATGACCCAAATAGAGTCATACCTTCCCAAAGTCTTAGGAAGTCCCACCACAAAATCTATGGCTATCCTTTCCCACTTTCACTCAGAAATGGGCATTCTCTGAAGTAGTCCTGCAGGCCTTTGGTGTTCATACTTGACCTGTTGACAATGCTGACACTTGGACATGAATTCAACTATCTTTTTTCATCCCAGGCCACCAGTAAAGTTGCCTCAAATCCCTGTACATCTTGGTTACGCCCAGATGAATCGAATATCGCGAGCCAGAGCCTCTGCCAACACCTTATTAATTATATCATCGACCCGAGGAACACAAATCCTCCCTCTAAAATTCATCACCCCTCCAGAGTCCAGTGTGGCATCCCTGGACTCTCCGGAGATTACCTTGCTCTGGCCTTGTTCAATTGCACTTCTTGAAATTATTTGTCCTTTATCTCTTCTATGAGTGTGGATTTGACCTCAATACTGGCCAACACTCCACCCTATTCTGAGATTCCCAGTTGCATGAACTTAGATTCTAAAGCCTGAATCTTCTTTGCCAATGATCATTTGGACACCCCCAAACAAGCCAAACTGCCCATGTTGATGGTCTTCCGGCTCAATGCGTCTGCCACTACATTAGCCTTACTCCGATGGTATTGGATGTTCACATCATAATCCTTCAACAACTCCATCCACCTTCTATACCCTAGATTTAAGTCCTTTTGAGTAAGTACATGTTGCAGACTGCGATGATCGGTGAACACTTCACACCATAGAGATAGTGTCTCCAAATCTTAAGTGCAAAAACCACCGCTGCCAACTCCAAGTCGTGGGCTGGGTAATTTTTCTTATGAGCCTTCAACTGCCTAGAGGCATATGCTATAACATTCATGTCCTTCATTAACACAACACCCAAACCTGAATGTGAAGCATCACAATACATAATGAAATCCTTACCTTCAACCGGCAATGAAAGAATGTAGTTGTAGTAAGAAGTGTCTTGAGCTTTAGGAGGCTCTCCTCACACTTGTCGGACCACACAAATGGTACTTCCTTCTAATTCAACCTTGTCAAGTGAGTAGCGATGGATGCAAAATCCTTGACAAACCTGGGGTAGTACCCTGCAAGCCTCATAAAACTCTTCAACTCAGTCACAGAGCTAGGCCGAACCCAACTCTTAACTTCCTCAATCTTCTGGGGATCCACCATCACCCCTTTTTGTGACACTATATGCCCAAGGAAAGTGACTAAAGTCAACAAAAATTCACACTCAAAAAATTTTGCATATAGCTTTTGGTGCCTCAGAATATCCAACACAATACGGAGATGCTCAGCATGCTCCTCCTTACTCTTGGAGAAGATCAAGATGTCATCTATAAGCACAATGACAAACAAATCCAAATAAGACTTAAATACCCCATTCATCAAACTCATGAATGCTGCCAGCGCATTGGTCAACCCAAACAACATCACTAGAAACTCGTAATGCCCATAACAAGTCCGAAAAGAAGTCTTAGGGATATCCTCAGGCCTAATCTTTAACTGATGGTACCCTCACCTTAAGTCATTTTTTTAAAACACAGATGCACCCTATAGCTTGTCAAAGAGATCATCTATACGGGGTAAATGATACTTATTCTGGATGGTAAGCTTGTTCAATTGCATGTAGTCTATGCACATTCGCATACTATATGCATACTACCATCCTTATTTTTAACAAACAAAACTGGAGCACCCCAAGGTGAAGCACTGGGATGGATAAAACCCTTATCTAAGAGTACCTGAAGCTGAGTCTTAAGTTCCATCAACTCTGATGGAGCTATACGATATGGAGGAATAGAAATTGGGCGAGTGCACGTCTCCAAGTCAGTACAAAAATTAATATCTCTGTCCGGAGGCATACTAGGCAAATCCACTGGAAAACACTCCTAAAACTCTGAAACAATTGGAACTAACTCAATCGATGGGGACTCCACACTATCATCCCAGAGATGATCCAAGAAGGACAAACACCCTTTCCCCACTAGTTTCCTAGACCGAATAAATGATATGATTTTAGCCAGCTTAGGCTTGTACACACCTTCCCACTCTAGGCTATCCTTACCCTAAATTTCTAGATCCACAATCCTAGTATTACAATTCAATACTGCATGATAAGGAGACAACCACGTCATGCCCAAAATAGCATCAAAGTCTAACATGTCTAGAATGACCAAATCTACCCAAGTCTGCAACCCTACAAACCCCACATGACAAGTACAATAAACATGAGTCACTATAACAGACTCTCTAATCGGGGTAGAAACATGGATAGGTGAATCAAGGACATCACAAGTAAAATCCAGACCCAAGGCAAAATTCATAGACACATAAGAGTAAGTAGAACTTGGGTCAAATAGTACAGAAGCCATCCTATCACAGACAAGAATGGTACATGTGATCATTGCGTCAGATGCCTCGACCTCAGACTTCCCTGGAAAAGCATATTAGTGGGGCTGATAATCAATCCGATCAACTTCCTTGGTTGGATGTGCCACTCCCCTGCCCGCGCCACCATTACCTCTGTCTCCCCGACCTTCCTGGAATTTACCTTGCCCACCCTATGAACCACAACCTTAGACTGCTGCTGAGTCTAATTACCTGTCTGTCTGTGAGGGTACTCCCTCTTAAAGTGACCCATATCACTGCAATAGAAACACCAGCGATCATGAGTAGGCCTACTGGCAGATGCGTAAGAAGCTCCCTGGCCTCTAGGAGCTGAAAACTACTGACTAGCTCCCGGATGACCACCTGTGGCAGCTGGAAGAGCTGACAGGATAGGACGGGCAGATTACACCTGCTGATTGTGGGCCCTACAGTATGAACCACTGAAATTTCCATCATTCCGGGACTTCTTGGCTAACACTTTAGCCTACCCAACCTGCCTTACCCCTTCTAACTTCTTTACATAGTCTGTGACCTCGTTGAAGCTTTTCCCTACTGAAGTCATGTGCACGAACAACACATTCAATTCAGTATTCGAACCTTTCACAAATAACTGAATCCTCTCCTCTTTGGTGCCCAACAACTGAGTAGCAAAACAAGATAAGGCATGAAACTTGGCCTCATATGCTGAAACTGACATGTTATCCTGCTTAAGATCCAGAAACTCGTCCTTATTACGATCTCTAAAGATACGGGGCACATAATTCTGTAAGAAGAGAGCATAAAACTCCATCCAAGTCAGCGGAGGCAAGGTTGATGGCCGACATTCCACATGAGACCTCCACCATTGCTTAGCATCACCCTGCAGCTGAAAAGTAACGAACTCAATCCCATGTTGTTGCACAATGCCCAGCTTGTGCAGCCTCTCATAACGGTCCAACATAAACTCATAAGCTTCTTTCTTCTCAGTGCCCTAAAATGTAGGGGGTTTCAGCTTCAGAAATTTAGTCAACATTTCATGCTCATTTCCTATCATAACCGATCGTAGCATTAGATGGAAGAACTCATCAGTACCCGACGTTGCATCTATCCTAGGAGCTGCTACTACCGCTGGTTAGGTTCCTGAAACCTGATCTGCATCACCCGAGGGGATAGCTCCTGCACCAACCAGTCCACTAAGAAAGCTCCACACCTGTTGAAATGTTGCGGGCGTGATAGAGGAAAGGCTTGCACCTCTAGCTGGTGCCGCCACCACCTGTTCTATGCCCTCCTTAGCAACAACCTCAACCTCCTCTTCAACCTGATCCTGGGGTGGGGGAGGGATGGCCTCTCATGCACCTGGATCCGCTTGAGTTCTACCCCCTGGCGGGTGCTTCTCTACTTTGGTCCCTATCCCTGCCCTTTCCTCTACTTCTGATAGCTGGGACCACTGCTGGGACCACTAGTCTCACTCTGTTATTTCTCATATTCACCATTTGTGAACAAAGAGTGAAAGGAGGTTAGATACCAATTTGTATCACCAAATACCAATTGGAATCAAGTTATAGCACGAAGGAAGCAAGAAGAGATAGTTTTCCTAAAGTCCTATAGCCTCTTGAAGAAAAGTACATCCGTCTCTGTATCGTTCCGCAAGACTCTACTTGACACATTTTGGTATGACGAGATCAATGAAACTATGGCTCTAATACTATATTTTTCATGACCCAATCAGCCGTGAGTGGTACCCACCCATCCTCTAGATGAGTAAACCAGTCAATAACCCAACACTTAGTGGAATCTAACAGCTCAAAACTAGTTTGCATAAAAGAAACTATCATTCACATCTCAAAATACTAATAAAATAAGAATCTGCAGAAAAACCTCTCTAGACTTGAAAGTCACGGTAAGAAAATATTCTACCAAATCATCTAGAATACGGGGATGTAACCCCAAAAGCAAAGAAGAGTTTAAGCCCAAAACAAGTGGTCTATAACATAGTCATGGACAAAAACAAGGTAGCCTAGAAGAATAGCTCACCCTTGAATCCTAAATTCACTAAATATACAAGTGAGGTTGCGTGTCAGCCGTCAAAAGATGTCCTATAGTCACAAAAAGAAAAGCAAGTGCAGAATCAGTACACAACCACCGTGTACAGGTAGGATAATCGACCAGCTCCAATAAATAAGATATGAACAATAAATTAAAGCTGAGTAGGGCGAAGTAACCATGTAACAAGTCAACAATATAACTAGACTACCAGTCTCTCGCATAACTTATCAACCACAAATAACCAATTAACAACCAATGACAATAAACATATGTCCTTTTCACATAACCCAGACCCACCAAGGATCCCTAGGACACCACCTATGTTTTCAATATGTAATCTCGGTCTATACTAAGACCAACCTCATATTTGAATATAATCACCCGGTCTCTCATGGACCATATGGAGAAATCTCAATTCAAGAATACAACCCGGTCCACTCATGGAACCATCGAAAGAATACAATCAATGTAAGTAAATCAAACTTGTACCAGGCGTGGTATCCAAGCCAATCATTTGTAAAACCTATACCAGGCGTTGTACCCAAGCCAACCAATATGTATCTCTACCAGGCGTGGTATCCGAGCTAACCAATATGTAACATGTACCAGGTATGGTACCCGAGCCAACCGAATATCACACAAAATCCAATAAATCACAAACAATGAACAAAGCATACTTGTAAACCAACAAGCAACAAAGAAGTTCATTTCATAAGACTGATAACAAGATAAGTAGACATTCATAATCTCAATTCCCTAAGGATGCAACTCACACAATACTAAGTGATAGTACATGAACACATAATGCATATTGGAAACAATAACCCAAATTACACAAAAGCTCTACTGGGCTGGAGCCTTCCCGTGTTTTGAAGCCTGTTCTTGTTCTTGGTCTAAAAATAATTACAAGATTCTAAAATCAGTCCACATGGTCTACTAATTACCTGGATTATGCAAAAATTCCAATCCCCAAGCCAAACTATGTTCATTCAACCCATTCATGGGCCTTCCCACAAAACAATCACCTAGTTTGATCACTTTTATGGATACATTTAGAAAATTATGGCTAATTGATCATAACCCAACAAGAATAATCAAGACCCAAGAACTTTTATGCCCAAGAATCCCCTTTTTCCTTGACTCTACCATTCTTAGGTCAATCCAAATATTTCCCAAGTCCACCATTAGTGATTCTACAACGTAGGAAAGATAGTACAAAGTTAGGGGAGCAGAATCCTTACCTTAGGGATGAAAAATGAGTAAAGTTCGCCCAAAATTGCCTTGCCCTTCTCCCAAAATATTCTTGATGAAAACTGAATGTTTTGGGAATGTTTTTGCATTAAATCCCAACTCGGACTGCTATAGCGGTCCGTACACCGCTATAGCACCGCCGCCATGGTGGAACCGACTGCTAAGGCGGTGCTGACCAAGTTGACTTTTGCTATAGCAGAAATTATTTCGCTATAGCGGTAGCCATTATCGTGCAGTGACCGCTCTCATCATAGAGAGAAACTCGGAATTTCATCCAAAAGGGTCCATTTTACAGCACACCTTAGTTCCTCGACGTTCTGGAATAATCCCTTCATGTCAACCTCGATATCGAGAGTTCTACTTACCCAAATTCATTTCTGAAAAGTCCCCCGGACTCTTTTATGTCTTAGATAACATAAACTCTAGCTCACTACAAGATTCATTATCCAATCCTTACCCGATTTCCCTAGACCATACGTCACTCAAAAACTGTCTAAGACTAGCCTAGCCTAAAATTTTCAACTCCTAAACCTGAAAGTTTTCTAACTCAAAACTTGAAAAGAAAGGTTTATCCGTAGTGACGAACCTGATCGTTACAATTCGGGGCAAGTTCTAGATGACATTCATACACAAGAACATAATGCCTTACCACACAAGGTATCATAATCACTAGGAGTTAACAGTTATTATCAAAACCAATTAAAATGAATGACTTTTAACGAGCTATTCTGAGTTTCACACAACTCCTTTGTGAATAAAAAGCCAAACAAAGAATGTAAAGATCATGAAAAGAGAATGCTTTTTAAATTTATTTTCTCCTTTTTTCTCAATTTCAAAAATTATTTTCCAAGAAAATTAATGGTGGTCCCGTTCAAGACAAGTACAACACAGACTCAAAATAAATACTAAAACTAGCATTTTCCCTTAAGAAAGTCACCTCTAAATCTATCATTGGAAAATGTCATCCGGTTCGACATAAAAATTTTCTCCTTGGGAAAGAACCTTGGTGTAAAGAAAAATCTTGGAGTTTATTATAACTAATATCTACAAAGGCAATAATCAAGGCAAAAATAGTAAGACAATTGGTGTATGAAATCGACCTAGCACAATGGCATGAACTCACATCCAAAAATAACTGTAACACCCCAAAAATCCTAAGCTAATACACAAACATTTTCCATGAGTGTAATAATCATTTACCTAGTGAGGTGAGTACTTTGGATGCGAATCATATTCATAAGAAACTCCTATCATTAAGTTAAGTTCAAAGCACCTCAACCAAATGAGTTTTCATGTAAGACTAAACTAGGGTAAACTTCAATTGACCATTAATCCTAGAATATAAATAGTTAAATGGCCTAGTACCCACCAAATTAAATTATTTTGAGTCTTGTTTCCAACGCCACTAACCGCGCATTAATCTGAGTCTGGAGTAAAAAGTTATGGGTATTTGACTGCAACACTATCAGTGACTATGGACGGGATGACGACCCGTGGAAGGGAACCACGGTCCGTACTATGACTCGTGAAAATAGACCTGAACATTAAAATTTTCATCATCAAAACCACTGGTTGGTACACGACCCATAGACCAAAACCACGGTCCATAGAGTGACCCGTGGTTTGTCAAAATTCAGTTTTTCTTCCCTAGATTCCATGAGTGACTTGATGGGTCATCATTTTGAACGACGGTCCATCCTGAAACCCATGGAATCACCTTTAGAGAGGTACCAAGTCTTCTGAATTCCACGAGTGAGTTGACGATCCATCAACCCATTTCACGACCCATCAACCATCAATAGAACCTTCGATTTCAGTTTTTCTAATTCATTCATTGGGGGTAAATTAGTCCTTTCCTCTACTTTTTAACTCCTACACTAAGTCTTTTTAGGCCTATTCAAGGGTTATTTACTCATAGTAAGTTAGATTTCTCCTCAGTCCTTCGATCTATCCTCAAGAAGAAAGAAAAGGGTTTTTTCTCTCAAGCTCCAAGGCCTAGGGTCTCATCTCCAAGTCTCCATCCTCAAGTCCCAAGTTAAGAAAGCTTCAAGTTAAGGTATGTGGGTATTCAATAAGGGAATTCCTTAACCCTTATGCCCAAAACTCCAATCTTCTAAATTGATTTTATGAATTTCTAAATTAGGGTTCTTACCCAATTCTCATGGGTTTCTCTATAAATTATTTCCTCATGATTCTTCTATGAATTCTAACTCTAAATTGCATGATTTTGCATGATTTTTTATAAGTGATTTTCTATTCATGATTTGAAGGCTAACCCTTATCCAATTTGTGAAATTGTTATGAATTTAATTTACTAGCATCAATTCATGGTTTCTCACCTTTTACCCATGTTTCATATGAGATTCCTTAAGTGTTTCCAAAAGCTCATGCATTGAGAATAATTTCTAGCATGACTTCACCCTATGGTATGTCTTCAATCAAAAACCCTATTTTTAAAATCTATAAATCTATGCATGTGTTAAGTAAGTTATTCATGATTTTTCTACAAGCACGATGAACAAGGCATGCTTTTAAATACATAATTTTTAGCATATGATTTATGAGATGATATGGAGCCTAGGCTCACAGCAGTATACTCATGATTTGTATGATATCCCCATGTTCCATTAATGCTCATGAACTATTTTCAAAACCAAGGTTTGTGAATTGTATGATGATCCAGGTTTGCCAATATGATTATGATTATGAACATGATTTGACATCTAGATATGTCACATGTATGTGATCTATATATATATTTTGGGAGTAGCACTTAGCATCGAGCGATGAGAGTTTTAGATAACCCAAGTTCAAAACTATGTTGCCACCATAGGTTGCCCTCTGTGGCTTATGACAAGATCCTATAATGATATAGTTCTAACCTTGGCTGGTAAGGATAATATTTTTCAGTGTGGGTGTATGACACTGCACTTCATGTAGCTCATCATAGTTTATGTCAGTTATTAGAAACTCCCGTATGAATGTTTTCAAGCTTTTAAGTTATATAATATTCTATTTTGTAGCTTGGCTTGTTTTATAACTTACATTCAAATTTTGATACTTACTTATGATTTTATCTATTTATACATGAACTCAGTTTTAAGCATGCTTTAAAGTAAATTTTATCATGACATATGCATATCTCACATACTCGGTATATTTTATAGTACTAACCCCATACCTCTTTATGAGACATCCTATTATGATGTGCATTTTGTAGCCCATTCCTAGATTTGTGGCTAGTAGATCAGTAGCACCTCCAGCCAGCTTGGTGAGTCCTCCTCCTTCGAGTATTTGGAGTTAGCTTCATTCTAGACTTTTAGTTCTTTTATTCAGTTTTCAGTATTTAGAGTTAGCTGGGGGCTTGTCCCAGCAACTTGTCAGTAGTAGAGGCTTTCATACATAGATTCAGATATTTAGTTTAATTCAGATTGTTATTTTTAGACTTATATTTATATGACATATCAAGTTGCTCATTACTTCAGTTAAGCTTCCGTTCTTATATTTTTTTCAGTTTTTAAGTCATGCTAATGCCAGAGGGTTATCTTGAGATCACTTTTGCTCTTAAGTCCCGTGTTACGTCCAAAGGGTCGGCTCGGGGCATGACAAACTTTGTATCAAGAAGAGTCTCCTTCATTGGTGTGAAGTGCGCTACACTTATGAGGGAGAGGCTATGAGATGTTTTAGGAAAAACATCACCTCTTTCATGTTCACTATCGTGCAATAGAGTTTAAATCTATTTACCCTTCTAATATGTTCCTTATGTATTTCAAATAATACCTCCATGAAGAAACCCCAAGAGGGATGCTAATCCTCCTATTCCTGACCACGAGGTTATGAATGCAGAATTTCGTGAAGCCATTTTTATGTTGGATCAAGCCATGACAACTCAGCTTAATGAGAAAGAGAAACTGAAGAAGAGAAAGAGAAAGAACAAGAAAACCAGAACATGGAACCACGACTCTACATAGCAGAAAACTGGTAGTAGGAACCGGTCATCTTTTCAATAGAAATCATCTGGACCAACCCCATCTCCAGTTTGCACACCTGTACTCGATTCTCAGTCTTGTCATAGCAGGGCTCTGAAGACCTTGAGGTACCCTCATTGTAATAGTTGTGGTAAGTTTCATCTAGGTGAGTGCCTTGCTGGTAAAGAGGGGTGTTTTAGGTGTGGTCAGTTAGGCAATAGGATCAGGGATTGCCCCTTAGCTAAGCGGAGTAACGGTGGTGTTCAGCTCCAAAACCAATTCCTTTCACTGCCTAGCTAGCCGAGTCAGAGTATTTCTCTAGAAGTTGAATCAGGTATGTCACTAGATTTCTTCCTTTATGCATCAATAGTCCCCAGACCCCTATTCTTGTATGGTTGTGAGTTGTCTTAGCTAAGAACAAGTAGTGATACAGGAGTAAAGCATTATGATGGGTAGTAGAAAGAGAGAGTTGTGGGTTGTTAGAACCATGTAAGCTTGACATTTCATTGCTAGGGATAGGTTGGAAGTTAATGAATGTGAAGCGTACAACCTCTATATGAGATAGAAAGGTTGAGGCATAGACCTTGAGGCAAGGGAGAGCCTTAAACTATAGAATGAAATAGATATTCATACTAGATTTTAGAGAAGTGTCTGTTCGATTAGGGTAAAGTGATCATAGTTCTGTTTAGAGATTTGCAAGAAGTTCACAGACTTAGAAAGGTAGCATGAATCTAAGGGGCAGATGGTGGGATGTAGAATCAATCAGATTTTGGAGGCTCGGGAAGTGATGCTAATGAGTGTTAGAACAAAGTTAGGAAGGGGGAGAAGAGGTTTATTTCCATCCTAGCATCCTAGGTATACTTTTGTCACTACAACACCTTTTGCACGCCTTGTGTGTCAGCGCCATGGTCCTATTTTGTCACAACCCAATTTCTTGCTCATGATGGCACCTACAACCCCCCAGTAGGCAAACCAATCCCCATAGCCTAGAACGGTTAGTAATGGGCTACCTTCTAACAGTTTAAGCAGAAGATTCGGTACATAAGTGGAAGCAATGGCAGAATGAGAAGAAAATAGATACAAGAGAGATATAAACAAGCAGAATCTAAACCAACCCAAAACCTGGTATCAAAGTGTATATGAGCCAAACTACATTAGGAGTATAAAGGTCCAAAAGTCATAAATACACAATGTCTCCGAAACTATAAGAGTACAAAATACACCAATGATAACTAAAGTCAAGCTCTGAACGCCAAGAGCTCACCTTCAGCCTGGGTGATCAAAAAACATCACCCCGCATGAGTCTCCGATGCGCTAACGGTGATTGTCCATTCTAGGATCTACACCAAAAGATGGAGAGGGTAGGGTGAGCACCAAATATGAAGCATAAAGTACCTAGTAGGTATCATAGGCCGACTGGGAACATATAAAGTAAAAGAGCAATAGCAGGCAGAGTAGGAACAAACAGTCATAGAATTCAACGATAATCACACAGGAGCTAGCCCATAGGGAAGTCAGCAGAAACAACATATAAGGCTAGCATACAAATATATACACACAACAAGCACAGGTGAAAGTAAGGACAATGCACCTGGGATCCTTGCAAAAATAGTATATATAAGAATAAGATCTAGAAATGGGCGGTATACTGGTACCCTCAAGTATAAGGAAAAAGGGAGAGAAGAATAAATGTAGACATGCTCGACATACAGGAATTAATACCCACTAAAGTCATACAAAACTCAATCCAGAAACTCACCACGTCACAGTAATCATGATCATACTCAACCGTAACAGGGAATAATATAAGAATAAATTAACAAGAGTCTACCTACAATCCCTCGGCCGCCCATACAACCGAGGAATGCAATCAAGTGAAAACAAACCCTCCGGCATCTGATACTACTAGAGCGTACAATTAACAAAGAGCAAACAAGGGTGATATCTCAAACAATGGATGATATGATACATGAAAACCTGGGGGTGAAATAGAACCTCTGTATATACCTCATTTGGTGCCAATTGGGCCTAGCAGGCAGGTTCTATGGGAGGACACAACCTGTATACCTCTACTCCACTATATACCCTTCCCCCTCGGCACACGCAGCCCAAAGCCTCAGCCCCAGAGCAGTAAGGTTCATGGAGGTCCTATACCCCATACAAAAACTCAAAATCAAAACGTGTCATCCGAAATCGAGTCCGGGTTCAGGCCAGTGGCTAAGTCTCAAATATGCATGCCTAAACCCTGTTTAGGACTAAAAAAGTGAAAAAGATGTCTCAAAAACCCTTCCAAGGGTGCCATGGCAAAACCGGGTCTAAAATAGTAGTAAAAACATCTCAGATGCTTGACCCAGCCGAGCCTGATATCATTTCAAATCAATACGGAAACTAAGCTAGCACTCCGACCTGGTCGAGTCTAGCAATAGTAGTAAATCATGATAAAACCATATCTTTAACTTACTTTTACCCCAAGAAGATCCACGTATCAAGTTAAATAATTTCCAAATATAATTTTATCAAAAATGCCCCCCCGGGGCCTTGCAAGGTTTAGAAAATCAGTTTTCGTAGGCCCGAAGCCAAAAAACATAATAAAATGTGGAAAAACATCTTTATATGAATGGAAATGATATGATCAATCCAAATTGCTGCCCGGCAGCTCACAATCAACCTAACGGCCCTGCGCATGCTCAGAAGCTACTCAACAAGCATAACCAGCCTAGAAGAATATTTCTATGTCCAGGACTCACGGACATTCCCAATAATCCCACCTTCTATGTTCCAGAGTCAACAAGATCTCACGGGGTCACAAGGGTAATAAATATATCAACTAATAGGAATATTATACACAACGGAGAAAAGAGATAAAACGAATCATGGAAAAGTGGTCAAGGTCTGTGGTACCAACCTAATAACCCAACTCAAGGATGCCAACTAGTACAATTTTACCCGATATATGCGAAGTCTAGGGTGTTAAGCCGTAACCTACCTGTCGTTCGATGACAAGCTGCGGGAACGACGATATCCAAGACCGAGCTGCTCAGAGAAGCTCCAAACAAGAATCAAACTACCAAATTCATGAATAAAATGTTAAGTTGAGTCTAACGATACCCATATTGCTACAATTATAGCCGGGTCGATATCCAGGTCAAAAGCGGGCCCACGGGGCTCGCAACCCAAAATCAAAAATGAGAAGAACCACGATGACTCCAACGATGCCAAGAAGGCATGCTTCAAATTTGAGCACAATTGGACAAGGGAAGGGCACCAAAAAAGCCCGCCCAAGTTGGGAATTAAAGAATGGAAATTTCAAAAATAAAAATGGAAATTGGGCAAGAATTACTTACCAAAACGACGGAAAATCAGCCCAAAACAGATAAACCTTCACACTCACGAACATGCATAAGCTTAGGGGGGAAAATCTATCTCAAAATCCAAGCTTTGGATGAGCATCAATAGAGGAATTAAGAGAAAAATTGAAGAAGGAAAGTTGGGGAAGATGACTTACCCAGAGGCGAAGAACAAAGGATAATCGACGAACAAATAATTTCCTAAGGTTTAGAACTGAAAT
The DNA here is from genome assembly GCA_003996215.1 of Jaltomata sinuosa. Lineage (NCBI taxonomy): Eukaryota > Viridiplantae > Streptophyta > Magnoliopsida > Solanales > Solanaceae > Jaltomata > Jaltomata sinuosa. The sequence continues at coordinate 611,704 of QJPP01000739.1, read as the reverse complement.
GGAGCAAAATGATGGAGAAAATTTTGAGTTTTAGAGTGAGAAAAGTGAGGAGAAGGGCTGGAAAAAATAAAATGACAGCAATAAATAGCTGATGTCCGCAACTGATTTTCTACACTCTTTAGAAAACTCGATGGGGAATTTTGGGCACAATTGGAAACCGATATTCAAAAATCAATAGTGCTAATAGAGTGAAAATGACATTCTGAACCCAACAGAATCGACGAAACTTCTATACGAGGTCGTTTCAGAGAAATGTTGACCCAAGCCAACACTAACGAAAAGGAACTAAAAGGCTCAAAATGAGTCCTACTCACTCGGAACCTGAACCAACAATCTTCCTAGTCCAAACTCAACATTCCGGAGCTGATGGAATCATCAAATTTCAGATCCGACACTCTGATCATCAAAAGTCACTCTAAGTTACAATTTCAACTCCAAATGGCCTGAAAACTGAGAAAACCACCCAAAAACCAAACCGGAAGTTCTCAAGCCTCAACTAAAAGTCCAACTAGACCAAACTCATCGCTCTGGAGCTAACAAAACTGTCAGAATTCAATTTTGATCACATTAGCTAAGAATGTTGACTAAAGTCAACGATATTCTAAGTTTAAAGCTCTAAAAGCGGCGAAGGGCTAAAACGACCAAACGAATGACCAGGGTACCAAACTACCAGTCCCAGCAAGCCATAAATGAATCGGGGCCTCTATAGGAAGGCTCTAACATTGCAATAAATGCGAAAAGATGAAGATGACCAGAAGAGTCATCACAACATCCACTACTAAAAAGACTTTCGTCCTCTAATGTCAATAAGAAGGGAGTACCTAAAGGCTCGAACAACTGCGGATACTGAGCACGCAACTCACTCTCGGTCTCCTAGGTATCCTCCTCGACCGGACGATGCCTCCACTGCACATTAAAAACTAGAATCTCCCTAGATCTCAACCTCCTGATATCTCTGGCCATAATAGCTATCGGCTCCTCAACAAATGATAAACTCTCATCCAAATGAACTAAATCCCAATGTAACACATGAGACTCATCAAGCATATACTGGCGCAACATCGAAACATGGAAAACTGGGTGAACAACTGAAAACATCGTAGGCAAGGCTAACATATAGCCAACACTACCAACCCTCTGTAGAATCTCAAACGACCCAATAAACCTGGGGTTAAGCTTACCCTACCAACCAAATCTCATCACGCCCTTCACGGGCGATACTCGGAGGAAAACCAGATCACCAACACTGAACTCCAAGGCACAAAGTCTACGATTAGCGTAGCTCTTCTGCCTACTCTGGGCTGCTCTAAGTCTATCCTGGATCAAACGAACTCGGTCCAAAGAATCTCTAAGTAAATATGTACCCAAAGGTTTGGACTCTTACCCATCAAACTAACTAATGAGTGATCTGCAATGCCTACCATACAAAGCCTCGAAAGGTGCCCTGCCAATGCTCGAATGAAAGCTATTATTATACGCAAACTCAGCCAATGGCACAAACTATCCTATGAACCTCCAAAGTCAAGAACAGAAGCCCAAAACATATCCTCCAGGACCTGAATAGTCCTCTCAGACTGGCCATCTGTCTGAGGGTGGAAAGCAGTACTAAGCTGAACCTCCGTACCCAAATCCCTCTATATAGCTCTCCAAAATTGGGATGTGAACTGAGTGCTGCGATCTAAAATTATAGAAGTTGGGACCCTGTGCAACCGTATAATCTCACGGATGTAGATTTGAGCTAACCTCTCTGCCCTGTAGAAAGTCTGAACCGGCAAGAAATGTGCTGACTTAGTCAGTCTATCAACGATCACCTAAATGGAGTCAAACCCCTGAGTAGTACGAGGTAAACCAACAACAAAGTCCATAGTAATACCTTCCTACTACCACTCAGGAATAGGAATACGCTACATCAAACCACCCGATCTCATATGCTCCAACTTCACCTGTTGACAGTTCAAGCACCGAGATACGAACTCTGTCATGTCCCACTTCATACTACTCCACCAGTAAAGTTGTCTTAGGTCTCTATACATCTTCGCTGCGCTAGGATGGATGGAGTATCTAGAACAATGTGTCTCATGGGGTATCAACTGTATCAAATCACCAACTCTCGGAACACAAAGTCGACCCTCAAACATCTGAATCCCATCAGAACCAAAGGTAGCTTGGATGGCCTCACCCTGAACCACCTGATCACCAAGGTCACACAAACTGTGATCCTCGAATTGTTGGCTCTAAATCTGATCAACTAGAGTTAAACGAACCTCAACACTGGCAAGAACTCTGCTGGGATCCGATAAGTCAAACCTAACCAAACGGTTAGCCAAGGACTGGATGTCCAAGGCCAACGATCGCTCAGAAGCTGAAAGTGAAGCTAGGCTGCCCTTACTCACTGCCTTTCGACTCAAGGCATCCGCTACCATGTTTGCCTTACCCGATTGGTATAAAATAGTGAAATCATAGTCGTTCAGCAACTCAATCCATCTCCTCTATGTTCAGTTCAGCTCGCGCTAACTCATAATGTACTGAAGACTCCGATGGTCAATAAATATCTCATAATGAACTCCACATAGATAGTTCCTCCAGATCTTGAGCGCGAAGACTACCACCGCCAACTCTAAGTCATGAGTGGGGTAGTTACACTCGTGAACCTTCAGCTGCCTCGATGCATATGCTATTACTCGACCCTGCTGCATCAACACACAACTAAGACCGACCCCTGAAGCATCACAATACACATAGAAACTCTGACCCTTAACCGGCAAAGTCAAAACTGGAGCTGAAGTCAATAAGGCCTTAAGCCTCTGGAAGCTATCCTCGCACTGATTAGACCACTGAAATGGAACATCCTTCCTAGTAGCATAGTCAAGGGTGATGCTATGGAAGAAAATCTCTCAACGAACCATCTGTAATACCCAGCTAACCAAACAAAGTTATGAACCTCGGTAGGAGTAGTAGGTCTAGGCTAATCATGAACTACAGAAATCTTACTCGGATCAACTCTAATCCCATCCTTAGAGACCACGTGCCCTAGGAATGCAACTGACTCTAACAAAAACTCACACTTTGAGAACTTAGCGTAAAGCCGATGATCTTTCAAAGTCTGAAGTACAGTACTCAAGTTCTGCTCATGCTCATATCTACTCCTCGAGTATACCATGATGTCATCAATGAAGACTATCATGAACACATCCAAGTACGGACTAAGCACCCTGTGCATCAAGTCTATGATGGTTGAGAGGGAATTAGTCAACCCAAAAGATATCACCAGGAACTTATAGTGGTCGTAACGTGTCCTAAATGTTCTCTTAGGGATGTCCTCCACCCTAATCCTCAACTGATGGTAGCCGGACCTCAAATAAATCTTAAAAAACATGGCGGAACCCTGAAGCTGATCAAATAAGTCATCAATCCTGGGCATCGGATACTTATTCTTCACTGCCATCTTATTCAACTGTCGATAATCAATACACATCCGCATCAACCCGTCCTTCTTCTTCACGAAGATAACAGGAGCACCCCAAGGAGACACACTCGGTCTAATAAACCCCTTAGCTAACAAATCTTGGAGCTTCTCCTTAAGCTCTCTCAACTCAGCAAGAGCCATACGGTAGGGAGAAATAGAAATGGGCCTGGTGACTGGTTCTAACTCAATGGAGAAATCAATATCCCTCTCAGGTGGAAGGCTTGGCAGGTCGGTAGGAAACACATCTTGGAAGTCTCTAACCACAAGAATAGACTCAGGAGACGTAGGGTCAGCACTAGCATCTCGGACATATGCTAGATAAGCTAACCACCCACGGGATATCATCTTCCTAGCTTGAAGACAAGAAATGATCCCAGACGGTGCATGGCTAACAGAACCCTGCCACACAACCGGGGATACACCGGGCACGGCTATGGTAATGATCTTGGCATAGAAATCCAAAACTTCGCGGTGAGGGGACAACCAGTCCATGCCCAGTATCACATCAAAATCCAACATATCAAGTATCATCAGGTCAGCCCAAGTATCCAAATCACCAACAGATATCACACAGGATCTCACAATCCGATCCACTACTAAAGAATCTCCTACTGGGGTCGAAACAGAAACTGGCACAGGCAATGGCTCACTAGCCAAACCAAAACAAGACAGAAAGTAGGAAGATACATATGAATAAGTGGATCCAAGATCAAATAAGGCATAAGATGGCTGACGCCATACAGAAATTGTACCTATGATCACGGCATTCGAAGCCTCTACCTCCGGTCTCCTAGGGACCGTATAGAACTGATGACGACCTCCACCTGTCCAACTGCCATCCCTACCACCTACTCTTCTATGTGGGGCACCACCCTTAGCCTGACCACCACCCCCTCTAGCCGGAGGCTGAACTTCTCACAGCGGCTCGGCTAGCTGAACTGTACCCTATTGGGGGAAATCTCTAGCAAAGTGACCAACTATACCACAAGTATAGCAAGCCCCTAATGACCTACTCGGTCAGGATGAACTAGTAGAACCCGAATGGACACCACGGCCTGATTCCCCAGAATATGTACCTCTCGATGGCTGACCACTGTGACCTCGGTGACTGCACTAATCCTGCTCAAACTGAGAACCAGAAGCCTGAAGTGACACCTGTATCGGTCGGCTAGACTAACCCTGATGCTGTTGTGGCTGATAACCTCGGCTCCACTGGCCTGAACCTCTACCACTATGCCTAGAACCACTGTAACCACCCTGATGTCGAGGCCTCTTATCTCTGGCCCCAGTGTCATGACAACGCGAATCTTCAACTGTGCGAGCATAGTCTGCAATGGCCTGGAATAATCGACCGCTAGCAACCAGTATCTCCGCAGGCGCTTTGAACTCTCTCTGTAGCCCCCACACAAATCTACAGACTCCATCGGCCTCAGTAGGCATAATCATGGCTCCAAACAGAGCAAGCTGATGAAACCGGGTCTCATACTCTAAGACAGTCATAGTATCCTATGAAAGTCTAGTGAACTCCTCCCTCCGATGCTCTTGGTCGCTCTGTGGCAAGAACTTGGCCATAAAGGGCTCATAAAACTCAAACCAGGTCAAGGGAGGTGATATAGAAGGCCTACAAGCAATCTATGCCCTCCACCATAACTTTGTTAGACCCTCCAGCTGATATGAAGTGTAGCCAACCCCGTGAGTCTCCAATAAGCCTAAATGGTGCAACATCTCCTCGCAGGTAGTGATAAAGTCATATGGGTCCTGACTCGATGTACCAGCAAATCTCGGCGGTGCCAATCTCAGAAACCTACCCAAGGCCTTCTGCTCCGTCTCTGTCATAATAGGGCGAGGAGCAAGAGGCTGGGCAACCGATGGAACTGGAACAACCTCAGCACAGGGAGCTGTATTAGCAGGCTGCACTCCTGAACTCTGAACACCCAGGGATACCCCCTAAGCGGATGTCTGGGCTATCTCAGAAGGACACTCCCCAATGATACCCAATAGCTAAAGTAACAAACCGCAAATATCTGAAGACTGAACTGGGGCTGAAGCTGGTACAGAAAATGATGCTGAAACTGGTACTAGAGTTGGTGGTGCCTGGGTTGTCCCCGGGACCACATGATGCTGCTCTAGAGCTAACTCTTGCTCATAGTCATACTCAGGCTCTATATCTACACTAGCAGCTCTAGCATGTTCCACTGCCATGGGGCACCCTCGACCCCTACCTCTACCATGGTGACCACCCCGGCCCCTAGCTGGAGTCGGAGGTGCATGGGTAGGAGGCTCTTCTCTGTCAGAAGATGAAGATCTCATATGAACCATATGCAAAAGAGTGAACCAGAATAAGTGGGATTTCTAGAAACTTTCAAGGATACTACACACGAGAGAGAGACAAGAAAAGTCTAGTTTCTTAAGATGTCACTATAGCCTCCTGAAGATTGAGCACGGACATCTACGCCCCGATCTGCAGGACTCTACTAGACATTGGCTCCTATAACGATGACACCGGTGAACCTAGGAGCTCTGATATTAAGTGGTCACGACCAGATTTCTCGGTCATGATCCTCCACGACATTGGACTTACTCAGATGGTAAAGCACACTCATATCATAATCCTTAAGAAGCTCAAGTCATCTCCTTTGATGAAGGTTCAATTCTTTTTGTGTGAACACATACTGAAGACTCTTATGATCAATGAATACATCCATATTTAGTACCATCCAATTAGTGACTCCAAATCTTTAAATAAAAGACCACGGCCGCCAACTCAAATCATGAGTAGGGTAGTTCTTCTCATGAATCTTAAGATGTCTAGAAGCATAAGAAATCACCTTGACACGATGCATCAACACATAACCAATCCTAGAAGTATCACAATAGACAACAAAATCATCTAGGCCCTCGGATAGAGCCAACACTGGAGTTATGGTAAATCTAGTCTTTACTTTTTGAAAGTTCTTCTCACATAGATCAGACCACTAAAATATAACCTTCTTCTGAGTTAAACGATTCAATGGGGAAGCAATAGAGGAAAAACCTTCCACAAATCTCCTGTAATAGCCAGTCAAACCTAAAAAGCTCCTAATATCATACAGGAAAGTGGGTCTAGGCCAGCTCTTTACTGCCTCTATCTTTTGAGAATCAACTCAAATACCATCTCTAATCACAATATGACCCAGAAAAGCAACAGACTGCATCCAAAACTCGCACTTGCTAAACTTAGCAAATAACTGTTGGTCCTTGAGAGTTTGCAACACCACTCTCAAATGGTCCACGTGCTCTTCCTCACTCCAATAATAGACAAGAATATCATCAATGAACACAATCACAAACATATCCAAATACTGCTTGAACACACGGTTCATCAAATCCATAAAAGTTGTAGGAGCATTCGCTAGTCCAAAAGACATAACCAGAAATTCATAATGACCATACCGAGTTTTGAAGGCTGTGTTTGGAATGTCACACTCTCGAACACGAAGCTGATGATAACTGGATCTAAGGTTGATCTTTTAGAAGCAACTAGCACCCTGAAGCTGGTCAAATAAGTCATCAATCCTGGGAATGGGATACTTATTCTTGATTGTGACTTTGTTCAACTGATGGTAGTCGATAAACATCCTGAGGGAACCATCTTTTTTTCAAATGAATAAGACTGGGGTAGCTCATGGAGAGATGTTGGATCAAATAAAACCCTTATCAAGAAGGTCTTTCAACTGGTCTTTCAATTCCTTAAGTTCTACTGGAGCCATTCTATTAGCAGGAATGAAGATAGGATGTGTATCTAGAAGAATATCTATTTCAAAGTCGATCTCTCGCTCATAAGGGACTCTGAGAAAATCCTCGGGAAACACTTCTAGAAATTCACTCACAACAAGAACTGACTGGAGATATGGGGTTTCGGACTCCATGTCAATAACCTGAACTATATGATAAACATAACCCTTAGAAATCATCTTTCTATCCTTGAGATAAGATATGAAATGACCCTTCAAGGATGGAGGATTACCTTTCCACTCTAATACAGGTTCATTCAGAAACTTGGAACTAACAACTTGAGTACGACAATCGACCGAGGCATAACATGCATACAACAAATCCATACCAAGAATAACATCAAAATCAGTCACCTCTAACTCTACTAGATCCGCTGAAGTGACTCTATAAAGGACTGAGATAGGGCAATTTTGGTAGATTCTTTAGGCTAGGACTAACTCACCAACAGGAGTATAAACACAAATGCGTTCTAAGAAATAATAAGGACAAATCTTGAACTTGCAAGCAACATAAAGGGTCACAAAAGATAAAGATGCACTGGGATCCAATAAAGTATACACATCAAAAGATAAGACTTTCAACATACCAGTAACAACGTCCAGTGAACTCTCCTAGTCCTGGCGAGAGGACATGACATAAAGGTGATTCTGGCACTGACCACCAGAACTAGAAGCAGTGCCCTACTAGGCCGGTCAAACTTCTGGGGCTGCTGGGGCAGACTGAGTCCTACTACCTCCCTGACCCTTCTTTGCTGATGGGAAATCCTTAATCCTATGTCCAACCTGTCTACACCCAAAGCACACCTCTCTACCAGCGAGACACTCACCGAGGTGACTTCTACCACACTTGTTACAAGAAGGGTAAAGAGTCCTCTTTTTAACACTCCCCTGTGAATAGGAACCAGATCCTCTACCAGTCATATCATAACGAGGCCTAGGGGCATGGGTAGGTGCACTAGCTAAACAATGAACGGGTCCTGATGATATATTTTAAAACAAAAAGCAATGTCTCTCTCCAAACCTATGAAGGCCAAAACCTGAACTCTCTGGCCTAAACCTCTTATTCTCCCTTGTCATCTCCCTCAACTTGTATCCCTCAATCTGTTGGGTATGAGTCATAAGACGAGAAATGTCCATGCACCCAAAAGTATCACAGACCTACACTCCTATTTACTAGATCCGATACTCTATAAATATACTTACTCATTTCATCCCACGGGTCAGCCACCATGGAAGAAGCATACCTAGAAAGCTGGGTGAACTTTAATCTGTACTCTTGAACTGACATAGAACCTTGCCCCAAATTTATGAAATCTTCGACCATAGCTTGCCTCAACTCCCTCAGGAAGAACCGGTCAAGAAAAGCCCTCTCAAAATATTCCCAAGTCATAGGGACCAAATCTCTATCCCTAGCATCTTTCGATTGAGTGAACCAAATATGAGCCATATCCTTGAGTTCATAGGAAGCTAGCTCAATACAATCAACACCACCTACTTGCATCACACTAAAGATCTTCTTTACCTCATCCAAGAAATTTTGTGGATCCTCGCCAACTTTCAAACCCCAGAACTCAGGTGGTTTCATGCGAATGAAATCTCAAACTCGGGCCACTATTCGACCTTGAGAGTGGATGGGGTTAGGAGCCTGTTGATTGGCCTGAGCACCCATAGTCTAAGCTAGCATATGAATGGAATTTCTGAACTCCACATTTGTGATCGAGGGTCTGGAATTGGAGGGTCAACATTTTGAGCGGCTCGGCGAGGCATGACACAGTGAGGAGGCACAATATGAAACACATAAAGAATGGATTAGAGGATTAATAGAGTTAAACTCTATCGTACGATATTGATCAGAAAAAAAAGTGAAGTTTTTCCTAAGACACCTCATAGCTTCTCTCTCATTAGTGCGGCGCACTTCACATACATGAAAGAGACTTTACTCGATGCAGCTTTTAGACACCCTACGACTCTTAAACCTGATGCTCTGATACCAAGTTTATCACACCCCGAGGCTACCCCCTAGACGTAACACGGGACACAGGACTACAAGTGTCCTAAGTTAACCCTTGGATAAAGCATGACTTAAAGAAACATAGATAAACTGAATGGAATCATCAAACTGAAGAGATAAATAGACTGAGTCATCAACAACTCAAACTTAACATAATAGAATCTGAAACCCAAATATAGAATCTCTACTATGTTTGAAAGCCTCTAAACTGAAAAATGAGTTGCTGGGACAAGACCCTAGTTAAATCCAAATACTAAACAAAAACCATAAAGATAGACAACTGATACTAGCCCTCGAAGTATGAGGACTCACCACTCAAAGTTGGGACACCGGCTAATCTCTTGCCATGAATCTGAGGACCCGAACCTGAATCTGCATCATCAAGAGAATACAGTGCAAGATATGGGTCGGTACTATGGGATGTACTGAGTATATGAGATATGCAAAATTGCAGTAATCATGCTAGATGTGCTATAAAACTGATTTCATAACTGTAATGTAAAAGACACAATGCAATATCATAAACTGAAAACAAAATCATAAGTAGTAAGTCTGAAATCTGAGCAAAAGTCAAATACATTTTTAAAACATGAAAGTGCTTCTATGGGAGGTTCTCTAACCGACATAGACCATGTGAGCTACATGGGATCCTATGTATCCACCCTATCAAAAATACCTAATATACCTTGCAAGGGTATAAAGGCATAACTAGTATGATCACGATATCTAATGCCCATAGAAAGGACTTAAATAACCTACGGTGGCACGTAGTTCTGGGGTATACAAGGGTACGCTCACCCAATACAACTTGGTGCTCAATACTACTCTCAAAACATACTTATAGCTCAACTTATACTTGTGACATATCTAATGCAAAATCTGTTTAAAAAGAATACGGGTATATCTAATACCATACAATTCACATAGCTTAGGTAGACATATCTGGATGCCAAACCTTTCATAAAATATAGAGACATATCTGATGTCATATGATTCATACCTCAAAAATCCTTAAAACTTAGCATAGCCATAATTCAAAACATACTTTTCTTTCTAAATTCATAACTTGAAGAATTTGGCATGCACTTTCATAAATACATAAGGCCATGTTATCTAAACATGCCAATTTTCACTTGAAATCATGCAATTTAATAGAATCATGCTAGAAATCATCTTTAATGCATGGACTTTTGAAATCAATTAAGAAACCTCAAATAAATCATAGATAAGTAATGAGAAATCATGAATTGAAGCTTTAAAACTGAACCCATAAGTTTTTCCCAATTTGGGTAAGAACCCTAATTTCATAAATTCATAAATCAAAGTAAAAATCATGGGTTTTGGGCATAAAGATGAAGGGATTCCCTTATTGAATACCCATATACCTTATTGAATCTAGCTTGATCTAAGATGAAAAGAAATGGAGGCTTTATCTTGGAGCTTGAATGAGTTCTTTCTTTTTTGGAATAGAATTGCATAGAATGAGAATAGTTTAGGCTATTAAGGAATAAAACTCTACTAAAAATGGTCAAAACGACCTCACTTAGGAGTTAAAAGGGTGGATAATTACAAAAATACCCCTAAAATTTAATTAAGAAAAGCTGATAATAAGACTCGACTTTAATGACCACGAATCAGTCTACGGACCATTAACTGAAATGACAAACCGTCAACTAATTTGTGTTTTTAGGTGCCACTTCTGGGAGTTTGCTAGGACTCAACTCCACTAGTCACTCTACAGCCCGTGATTCAGAATGATGGACCGTCATGTTGACTCGTGGTCCTTTCTTAGGAGCATGAAGATCCTTTGATCCTCAGGGATTATGGATGGAAGGATGACCCATGGTTCAAAAGGATAGGTCGACAACCAACTCTTTATTTCAAGGACCTTTTATGGGGGTCCTTTGGAACTTGAACCACGAGTCTACAGGACGAGCCATGGTTCCAAATCATGAGCCATCGAGTGACTTGTAGACTGAGGGAAGAAAATAACCAAGGAGTAGACCATAGATCAGACTATGGGTTGTGGTCCAGGACTACGGCCCGTGATATGGTCTGTGATCTCTGTGAATTTTACAATTTTCACAAAAGTCAAGTTTAACAGCTGACTGACCAAGCCACTGATAGGATGCGTCACACCAGTTCAAGTTCATCTTTTTAAGTGCCCACATGGACTTATGCTCAAGCTTCACTAGAAGATGACATGTTTTTCCAAACACCAGCTTATCGAGTGACATACATATAGGAGTCTTTTAGGCTGTTGATGTGCCGTGAGTTTGTGGAACTTTCAATGCTTAAAACTTAGAATTGGAGTATGTTCTTTAGCGATTTTTAGTAGATTTGATGTGTTTTGGAGTCTTGTGTAGGAAAATAGGGTTTGGAGACTAAGTGCAGAAAAGGACAGCAATTCAGGACTGAAACTGACTTCTATGACTCAGTACCATGAGTCGTCAA
>QJPP01000738.1:170000-232164 GCA_003996215.1 Jaltomata sinuosa | reverse complement strand
GTTGAAAATTTAAAGATTTCTTTCTATCAATCACTATAATTTTGTATAGTATAGTATGCTGATTTATGCAAATATAGCCCATGAAAAATTACCATTCAGGACAATTATAATTTAGTCCAACATTTGCTCATATATTGCTCAACTTATAAAATATTAGATTATCGTCTAACAAAAAGTCCATAAATTGTGAGAGACATAAAAAGAGAGTTATTTACTAAGCAAGTAGCCCAGAAAGGGACAACCGGCGAAAATATTTGATTATAGTTGTGTCGATCGCATTTGAGGCTAATGATAGATATGAAACAACTAAGAAAACTAACAAATAATATGTTATATTACCTGATAAGAAAAATGTTAGTAATAATATTTTATAGAAACAATATGCATTTCCCACTGAGAAATGGCTAACCAAAATTGAACTTGCAGCCATGGCTACCAGATCTATCTTTTCTAATGCATTTTTCAGTAAGTTAGTTGAATGCTATGGTGCAAGGGAATCCTTTCTTCAGTCTACCTCCATATCAGAAATTGCTTCATTCAATACATTCTGGAGCTCTTTCACTCTGCGTCTTGCTAGCGCGACACAATCCTGAAGATATGATGAACATTTCTTGTAAAAGTTGGTCAACATATAATCTTTTGAACTAATATTTACAGGAATATTTTAGGAACTGTTGCAGATCGTGCAGATCAATAAGGAACTATGGAATGTAAGTTAAAAAGTGACTCCAAGATCAATTGCTAACTTCATGCAGATCAGTTATACATGTAATCTTCCAAAGTATGGAACTTTTCATTCAAGGATTTTCTTTTGTATTTTTTAAAACTAATGCAAGTTTCTGTGGTTTTCCTTTTAAAATTGCATTAGGTATAGAAAGAACCATACCCCCCCCCCCCCCCCTCTTGTGTGTGTGAGAGAGAGATTATGACATAAAACTTGAAAATTAAAAGATAACCGACGAGTAGAAGTGTATATATAATGACATAAAACATGAAATACTCAATTCAAACAGAACCTGTTAATCCACCTCCCCACAACCACTTTGCGAACCCCCTTAAGCAGGAGTTAACAATGGTCACACTCGCCTCCCCACTTTGCTCTAAGCAGGAGTTAACAGTGGTCACACTCACCTCCCCACTTTGCTCTCTTGGTAACTTGAACTCCCAACAATACAATTGGAGGTGGAGAATTCACACCATTAGAGTATCTTTCTTTGCCTCCAAGTCCCACCTCCTACGGTAATGTTTATTATGTTTCTTTCGTTTATACTAATCGTTCTCAAAAAAAGTATGGCGTATATATCTCTTATCATTGCTACAAAATGAGAAACAAACTGAAACTCTCCCTCCTAATGATGTCCCATTATTAGTGGGTTTGATCACCTTTTGAAGCACATCGTCAGAAAACATTTCAGGCCCATGGTTACGGAGCAACTTATTTAATTGGAGCTCTTCCAAATCATTATTCAGTTAACTCTTAAGGAGTATTTCAGATGCAAAAACAATATATGAAACCCAACTGAATGCTCATTCCATCACAATCCATCATAGGCGACTACTCCAAATGACAAAAAGGGAAGAAAAGGTATAAAGCGCCTAAATTGGGCCAACTCCCTTATTATAAACTGTCAGTAAAAGTGGCCAAACTTACTATTCATCCAGTATACAGAGAGGAGCGGGAGATAGAGGACAAAGGACATGAATTGGGATACTTTACCGATCCACTCCTTGATTCCCCCTTCCGAAACCACAACCCCAAAAGCTTCCGAAATAAAACTTTGGGGGAGGGGTGTTGGGAGACAGAAAAAGGAATAAATCCTCCCTTACTTATCTATCCTACTGTATTCACAATGAGTGACTTGAAATATCAAAGTAACAATACATAGTTTTCACCATGCCATTACTTTTCTGGAAACAATCACATAACATAGGAAAATAGCATTATTTTAATACAAAGCCGAACCAAAAATTATTTCAATATTGTTCTTTTCTCAACAGAGAGAGGGGGGGGGACTACAGTAATGGAACATGCCCCAAAACAATGAATCTTAGTGCCCCCTTAAAACAGTTTTTGGTTTTTCGATCTTTATATACGAAATTACTTCGTCCTTTTTTTTTAGCCCTTTTCTCATTAGGGGTGGGGTGGGTGGGGGTGGGGGCTTCAGTTATGAAGTAAGATTATTATCAAATGTGCCTTGTAAAGAAAAGAAGAAAAGAAACCTTGCTGCCCATTTAGGTTAGGATTTTAAACTAACCTGGATAACTGATGTATGGCCAAGAACTGGTCCACCTGGTTTATAAAGTGAAACTAGCTGGTAAGATGAATCCAATACCACAGTTACAACTGTTTCCATTATAGATTCTTCCTCTGCTGTAGGATCTGCTAGGATGTAGTTCTTGTGAAGTATGCATGTTAAGGAGAATGGTGGAGAGTTCAATTTGAGGTTTCTTTTCTCTGTATTCACAGGCTCCTTCTCCAATTTCAATTGGACATTGTCCTCAGAAACAAGAACTATTCGCCCATCATCATTCAAAGACACTACTGGAATGTTCACTGCAAGAAATCCAATTTCATTGTAAAATTACATGATCACTTAAGAATCAACTTCTCCAAATTAATCACGTATAGCTATAAATAACTCAGTGCAGACAATATTGAACATTTAAGAGGAAAAGCACTGTTCCCTCATCCCAAAAAAAGGAGCAATTGACCTCCTGGGATGGTTGCGACCTTAAAAAAAGATTAAAATAAAATCACATGACTGCACCTAACATGTGCACTCCACTTCATCTCTTCCCAAGAATGGCTTCATAGATTTATTGCATGATATTCCTTTAACAAACCAAAACTAAGTGATAAAGATTGCTCTTTTGACATATTGCTTAAACTAAGAAGAGTTCATCCCCTCTTTTTTTTATTGTCTTCAAGACGGGCCTTCCTCTAAGGTTTATTAGATGACATATACAGGCCAGATTGTTGCAGAGATTGGACAACATTGCTCCTTTAACATACTTTCTAATTGCCCTAAGAACTTGTGGGGACAGCTGGTTCTCTTTCTTTTCATCTTCTTTCTTATTGGTGAAGCTTGCATTTTCCGTTGCCTGTTGATAATATAAGATATTTTCTGCCATCATAAAAGAAACACCTTCTTCTCTTAGCCTTTTCCACCTTTGGTGTCGAAAACCTTACTTCCCAAACTTCTTTGAAACATGCGGTCCATTTCCAATCTCAAAGTCAGAAACGGGATACAAAGTACAATATTGTTGTCTCTCATGGGACGAGTAATCATTACAGGAATACTTAAGAAACCAAGGGATAAACTTACAATGCGAAAAGGCAGCAACGGCAGATAGTAATGCAGCGTCAAACAGGGCACCGTCAGCATCCAAACAGTATATGTCCTGTAAATATTATATGCCATGGGAATAAATACCAACAACTTAGCTTAAGATCTAACAGAATTTGTATTAGCATAAAATGAAGAAATAAAGGTGGGGAAGATTTTAAGACAAAAGATGAATAAGTGAAAAAAGTATTGTCCAAATCAACATGTTGAGGGACAGCATTGCATAGTAACATATTTGAAAATGGTAACCTAGAAACGCCAGGATTTCCATTGTTTCATATTCTGGCGATTTAACTCTTCAATTAACGTACAATTAAGGAACAAACTTTTCCTTTTCCTACTGACCATGGAAAAAATGCAAGAAGACAAGATCTTCATATTCATTACCACTTACCAGGTAGGCCATCCACGCAGCTTTTCCTCCAACCAAGCACAACTCTTTTAAGTCAATCATGCCAGAACTGCAAGCGTTTCAATTGCTCATTAAGGAGATTGTACAGGCATACTTCTTTCAGAACCTTCTTCAGGTAATGCTAGATACTACTATTCATTTATCAATAAGTAGTAACCCCCATGAAGTCCGGAAACACGGACAAGATGCCTGAAGCAGGAGATTTTCCTGACTAGATTGCGATGTTTGCTGCGGGATCATAAGTGGCCTAGTTGGACTTTAAATATAACTTGTGGTGTTGTATTAGATTAACGGAGGTTCAGAAAATTATAAAAACAAAATAGTAACTACCATATAACATGGTCGGCAAAAAAAATTCAGCACAACGAATTAGATGATCACGAATACTTAGACTCCAAGTTTGAGGCATCTGCAAGCTATTATTACATACCTCAAGATAGTGTCTGACAGCTGCTTCGAAATTACTGATGCTACCTCCATAGTCCTACCAGGCCGAACTAGGGGAGAACAAATGGGAGGCATGTAGAATTCGATAGCTGCAATCACAATATAATCATATATATAAACATACATATATAACCAGAAACTATATGGGTAATAAAATAATAAGAGTTAATAAATGAGAGGTTTTTTACCTATGGATCCCTCATCAGGACATTCCCCTGTTGGTGTCATGACTTCCATTTTGATGGCAGCAAGCATCGTCTGCGATTGATGCAAGATAACCAATCAACTCAGAAGCACTTCAAGTGGAGAATGGAAGCTCCTATACAGTGACTAAGAAGTCTTTCATACAAAGGATACACTTACTGTGGAGCCAATCTTTGCCAGTGCTGATCCATCAGCAGAGGCAACGGCACCTGCAGCGAAAATACAAATGTAAGTTTGGACAACTCCTGAGAAAAGATAATATAATAACAACTGATCAGTTGAGTTAGCCAAACCAAGTGCAAGTGTTGTATCTCTAGCACTTCCAAGCTTTCGGGCATCAGGTCGGACAGATTTAAGAAGATGATGTTCATGATAGCGCAAAGGGAAAAGGCGTCTAAACGCATCCACCTCCATCTCTGAAGATAATTCACTTGAGCCAGTGGCAACAGCCATTCTATAGAATTCAGATGCCCTAGCAATTAGTCTTACCAACTAGGGATTATCCAACCTTAGGAATGCAAGAAAATCTTAAATTCAAATAAGATGCATTACCCTAATGTCCTTCTGTTCAGTGAGAATTAAGGTTCTGAGCTACACAAATTATAATAAAACAAGCAAAACATGCATAAATGTTTGGTCAATATATAAAGAAAATGGAGAAGTACTTCCAAAACCTCAACCCAACCATGTGAATATCAGAATTCTTATTTTGCTTGTAATTGATTTGTTTCTTCTTTTCCACAGGAAAGTCCACATGAAAATCAAGTAAAAAGAAGAGTTACAGAATGTAGTAGTCTATTTTATAACTCGGTGGAAAATTATTTGTTTGTTCAGTTATCAAATTCATAGCTTAATCTTCAAAAACTTAGACAGGCCATGTCACACCGTCATCACACGTTTAGTAACACAGTAATAATGTTCATCTACGACATATGTGAAGATCGGAATATATGGATTTATAAGATATTAACAGACTATTAATGGCAAAATAATAAACGAGATCTTTCAGGCCAATTACAAGAACCATTAGATCATTATTTTGCCATAACAGAAAACAATTAATCAATCCAATTTTAGTGATGAAGCGATATAATTGAACCTGATAGATATTTCCCTACAGCCAAATTATCCATAAACATCAGTAAGACTGAATATTTCCTCATTCTACGTTCAGATTGTAATGATAGTATCATGTTCTCTTCTGCTCTTCTTAGAATTCAGGACATTAATCTTTCAAGATTCCAACCTTAGATACGAGTCGTTGAGTCCAGATTGAATAAACATCAGTAAGACTGAATATTTCCTCATTCTACATTCAGATTGTAATGATAGTATCATGTTCTCTTTTGCTCTTCTTAGAATTCAGGACATTAATCTTTCAAGTTTCCAACCTTAGATACGAGTCCAGATTCATTTCTGAGTTGCTAGGCTAAGATACATGCAGTTTATAGTACATGCTTATATGCAGAAAAATCTAGACAACTACATAAGAAACATAAAATATATTTTTTCCAGTTGTTGTGATCAAACACACATATCAGTTCAGACTTCAGACAGAGTTGTAAGGAAATTCTCATATCACCCAGTAACAATTTGGCAGTCTAATAGGGGGGCTGATTGTGTAGCTAATCAACACCCGGATAAAAGAGGAGTATTGCCGTAAAATGGTATAACCACATCAAGATTAATATGTCCAACCCCAAGTACTCAACTAGTTTGGAATTGAGCTATAGTTGATTAACTGATTAACGAAGCTTGATATAAGGAATAAGTGTTTCCAATAAGTTCTCCTTTTTCTTTTTTATAATTGTGGTGTCCGGGCCAGCTTTCGCGCACCTCAACTAATTCCACGGGATACCTCCCACCTCCCACCACCACCAGGTACCAGGTAACTCTGTCTACCAAGGCTAGGACAAATAGAAAGAAATCACCTTGTGTTTTTTTCTATACTGGAATTTGAACCTGAGACCTCATGGTTCTCAACCCACTTCATTGACTACTAGGTCACACCCTTGGGTGCGTGCTTCCAATAAGTTCTCTGTAAGACAGTTTCAAAGGCACAAGGTACATAGGAAGCAATGGCAACATAGGGCTAAAGCAAATCATTTTTCAGCACAAAGTTTGAAAATTTCAGCAAATACACAACTATAATTTACTTCTGAAGCCAAAAAAGAAAAAGTAACTTTCAGAAAGAAAAACAAAACGGTCAGAATAATCGTACAACAAATCAAGCCATGAACGGAAGCTCAGATAATAACAAGATTGACATAAAGAGCACCTTTTAGCACCCCCCATTTTATGAAAATGCTCAAAAATAAATATTAAACAATTAAAATCTGTATTTTCAGCTCATTGAAGTGAATTACTGAAATTTCAAAGCCAAAAGTCTTCAACTTTTTTTTTTCTTTCTATCTTCACTATGTACATTATTTAAATTTTATATGTTCAATGTCATCAGCCCTGCAAACAGTGTCTACAAGTTTTTACAAAATCTTCACTTTATGCAAAAGGCCACAAGACTTTTGAGTTTTGGAACAAAGATAACTTTTTTTTATGACCGTGGTGTCCAGGCCAGCTTTCGCGCACCTCGACTAAATCCACGGGATACCTGCCACCTCCCACCAGCAACAAAGGTAACTTTTTGCAAGAAACAAAATCGTTTTTACTAGTTCTTCTACTTCTTCCAGAAAACAAAAACAAAAATGTAAAAAACATATTCTCGAGGGAAGACGAGAAACTTACTGAAATTGGCGGCGGAAGACACGGCGGAGGTGGAGGCAATGGAGGGTTTTTGCTTTTTCTACCGGCAGGGAGAATAATGGAAGAAAAAAAAGAGAGAAAAAGAAAAGGTTAATACTACCAATTATATTTTCATGATTATAATTTTGTGATTATATATAATTTTACCTATTAAAATTTTGGTATACAAATTATACCAATATGATGGCAAATTTATTATGGGAATTAGTATTCAAGTTGATAACCGCTTTCACTTAACCATAACGTTTACTATTGCAACATTAAATACGATCTATTTCCATACCTTACAAGCAACAGCTAACTCCAGGCTCCATTTCGGCATTTCCAAGCCTCGCGAATAATCTCATTACCTTTTGAGCAATATCATGTTCTTCGTTATGAGCTTTTACACATGCTTCTAGAGCTACTCGAATAATTACGACACGTGACACATTATCCTAAGGATGTCCTAAAGTTCCTCCTCGAAACTATAATACGAAATCATCCCTAAAGATCTCAGTCAGAGCAGGTACATACCAAACATGAATACCTCCTGAAGTAATAATTCCTTATTAAAGAAAAAAGTGAGAATGAGTGAAAGTCAAAATGTTTAAGATTTATTTTTTGACCATAAATTTTAAAGTGTTCATTTTATTTTTAAATTTGTGTCTAGTCAAATAGTATTTATATAAATTAAAACGAAATGATTAGCTATATATTAGATCATTAATTGAAAATCAATCATCATTTAATTTTTTTTAACCTTTAGTTAATGTTAATTTGAAATTTAAATCTACATAAAAAAAATCCTTAGCTAAAAACACCAAAATTTTAAAATTTGTGGCCAAAATTTTAAAAATCTCAATGATTAAAATCTTAATGATTCATTAAAATTCGTGGGAAGTCTTATGATTAAAATTTCAATGATTCACTAAATTTTGTGGCCAAAATTTTCACAATTACCATCTTTTGTTTCTATTCATTTAATTAACGAGAGCAAAATTTAAATGATGGCACCCAAAGATACTCTATGTTGTGCCAATTGCGCCTAAATATTAAAACATGGCCAAAAAATTGGAACCGCGCCATTTTTAACAATTTTACTACTCTATACCGGCCCAAAAGCGGCCCAACATATAAATATCTCTCTTCAATACACCTTTTCCTTTCTAGCCAAAAAATGGCGTGCAACTCAGGAACCTGCCAGTCCGGTTGTTACAGAGAGGAAGAATCGCCGCCGGTAACAAAGAAAAACGAAGCTCCAAACGACGTCATCAATAGTAGAAGGAGCACCGAACAATTGGATAATGGAATATGTATCAAATGTAAGGTTAATAGAACTATCGCCGCCGCAGCCGACGGCGGTGGTGATTTTGGCGGAGGAGATGGCGGAAGGTTCTGTGCAGATTGCTTCCGTAGTAATCTATTTGGGAAGTTCAGACTTGCTGTTACAGCTAATGCTATGATTTCACCGTCGGATAATGTCCTTGTCGCCTTCTCTGGCGGTACCTGTTCCAGGTGCCTCTCACGTCTTCATTGTCATATGTAAATTGCTTGTTTGTATTATGCTTTCCGAGATTATATTTAGGGTTTAGGGTTTAACAATTTTGTTGAGTGTAGTTTCCTACTGATTTTTGGTACTGATTAATCAGTTTATATGTTTGACATGTGCTAGTGGTGTAGAAAAGACTCCATCTTTGGTCTGGTTAGTTCAGTGAATGAAATAATCGATCAACGGCCTTAATGCCAAACTAGTTGGGGTAGATGATATGAATTGTCTATATATGCCCCTTTTTAATTTTATCAGTCTCTATGTATTCTGCTTATCTGGGTTTAGGTCCAAATTTTGAGAACTATATCAGTCTCGAGCGTATATTGGAACTTTTGTAAGAAGCGTGTGATAGTGGAGCTTTCACCTTGCTAACTAAGTTAAGTGTGTGATAGTTGAGCTTTCACCTTGCTAGCTAAGTTAAGCATGTGATCATTGAGCTTTCATACTGCTAGCGAATTTTAGAGATTAGCCGCAATTAACAGAGATATACCTTTGGGTTGCGAGTGTGAGTCTCCTTCAGAGATAAGGATCAAGCTTTTTAGTCATACTTCCAGAAAATCCATTATCGGTTATCCACCTCATATTTGCGTTAGTGACAAAAACTTCATACTTAGGGTTTGAGCTCGTGAGTTGTCTGTGTAAAGTTATTACCTTGTCTAACTCTGTTTTCTATATAACGTATTCTTTGTGCTTTATTATATTCTTAGGTATCTTGAAGTGTTCCCTGCCCTTTTCCTATTGTTTCTCTGTTGATTGCTGTCTTCTTACGTTGGATTGTATTCGTAATTTCGGAGACAACATATATCTGGTGTTCGAAGTTTAATAAATTTGTAAATAAACCAGAACCTCTTGCAACATCTTGAAATTCACCTTCCTTTTCTGATTAATTTTAAAATTCAGGTTATGCACGCGCACTGTTGGTGTATGTATCTTTATAACTTACTAAAATCATTTACTTACATATTTAATTTTATGTGTTTATATGGAAGACTAAAGATAGATAAAACACACTGTTAAAACTTACTAATCAATCGAAAAAAGGTTACAAGTAGGTCTCTTAGAAATAATAGCATGTTGCAATTTCTCTAGATTGGTGAGCATAGCATTATCTGTCTTGGAATTGAATGTAACATCAAAGTGTGTCAATAATGGCGTATATCATAACAGTGAGTTAAGCCAGACTGCTGCTTGTTATGACTTAAAAAGGATGTGGAGTAGAATACTAGTCTTGTGTGAAAGGTATGTGCTACAATAATGTTTTACTTTTCTGAGAATTTCTTTAATCTTCTAGGGTGGCTCTGCAGTTTATACATGATATGCAAAGCAGAGCTCAGAAGAACTATGATGCCAGTAGAGATAGAGCATTACCAGTTTTTGGTGTTGGGGTTGCTTTTATTGACGAAAAAGCCATTTCTGCTGTCTCATCTGATGACCTTGATAGAGCTATCGAGGAGATGAAACTTATCGTGTCAGATTTGGCTCCACCTGTGAAACAATTCCATGTAGTCCCAACAGAGGCTATTTATTCGCCTGAAGCTGGTGATGCAAAAGATAGACTCAGTGCATTAATTAATGCTGTTAGTGATGTCACAGGAAAAGAAGATCTATTGGAGCATTTCCGTATGCTCTCCCTGCAAAAGGTTTGGCGACTTCACATAATCACAATCTTGAGCTTTACAGGAGAAAACATGTATCCCTATTTATACATGTTGCTTTACTGTGCAGATAGCTACTGAGAATGGATATACCAAAGTTCTGCTGGGAACGTGTACATCAAGAATAGCTTGTCATGTACTTGAAGCAACTGTCAAGGTAGGTCCATTCAATGAATCACTCACTCTCTTCTTTTGCTAAAAAACTGAAAATGTTTATTCACATGGATGCATGATGAAGAAAGCTTGTCCTCTGGCAAACTGAAAAACTTTGAATCTTTGGACTTCAATTCGACATGATCCAGATGAAAACAGATTAATCATTAATGGCATGGAGTAGATCATAAAAGATCAATTAAAGTGTAAAGTGCGTAAATTTGGTCCATCCCCTTCCATATAGATGAAGTAGATTAAAACTTAAGAAATGTAATTGTCCATGATTCATGCAGAAGAGGTTCGATACTTTGAGTTTTTCTTTTTGATAACCGAGAAATCCCCGAGGACTAGTGGCACATGGTTTGAAACTCGGTGGATGATCGGCCCGCCCCTCTACTCGTCTCCACTTAAATACTAGGCTTTTGTCTGCAGTAGGGTTTGAACCTGTGATGTGCGCCTAACCCACACATCACAAACTACAATCTCACCTCTAGACCAAAGCCCTGTCGGCTAATACTTTGAGATTGTGCAACAAAAATACTTTAATATGCAACAACGGTTATATATACATATTCCTTTAATATGAAGTTCTTATTCCATATTCCTTTCTGGTTATCTTTCTTGAATTAAGCAAAAGGCCCATCCACTGTCATGATCTGGTTGGTGTGACTTGTTTATCTGATATTTAATTAGTCATTTTATTGATCATTAGCCATGTTAGTTGTTATACAAAAGATCAACTTCAGAGCTAGTAAAGTCACCTATGTATAATCCAATGTCATCTCTCATATTTTGGTCACCCACTTGAACAAAAGAGTGATGTAAAAAAACTGAGAGAGAGAGAGAACTCTCTAATGTGCAAAAGGTTTTGGTTTTTTCCAGGGCAGAGGTTACTCCTTAGCTGCTGATATCCAGTATGTTGATGCAAGGTGGAAGATACCAGTGGTTCTTCCCCTCCGTGATTGTCCTATTCATGAGTTGAACATGCTTTGCAACCTTGACAGGTTTGCTGCACTTTGAATCTAAGATTTAAACATGCTTTAATTCTGGTTTAGCATTTAGATGTCCTATTATTGTAACAATCTCTTGTAATTTCTGAATCTGATTATTTCATTTCTTGTTGCCCTTTCCTTGTGCGTCAAAACCATTACTTCATGGTGGGGCTCGACATACTTTGCCAGGGCAGTTTGATGACTGTAGAAGTTTTTAATGGAACACGTGCTGGTATCAATGGCTTGATCTCCTCATTTGTAAAACTGTTGCAGGTAAAAGCAGATTTAACTGTGTTGATTTAAGTTGATGTGGTCCCATCTGGAAGTTGGTGTTTAATGCAAGGAAAAGACCTGTAAAAAAGGGACCTTTAGGTATATAAGAAATTAAAAATTGGAATATTATAATATAACAATCGCACACAGTAGCTGATATACCGAGAAAACATGCTTTTAAAAGTTGAATATTGTTTCATGGTTAATGTTGTGGTGATTGCTGTTTACTTTAACGAGAAGGAAAACTATTAGGGAAAAGAACTTACTTTATCAAAGAGCTCCGAACTTCTTTATTTTGAAAACTGCCTTAATTCAGCTATCCTATATGTTTCGTTGTTCTAGTCATTGATACTGCAACTTGAAAGCCTTGCACATGAAATTCGAAGTAACTTTTGTGTTTCAGGAGGAAAACCCTTCCCGGGAAAGCACAATCATGAGAACAGCTGGAAAGCTGACACCTTTTCATTTCAATAGAATGCCAGAGGACAATGACTATAATGGTGAGGTGGCATCTCGAAGGAGGCAAAAGAAATACAACCTGAAAACTAAAGATGCCCTTCCTCCCGAGTCATTCTGTCCTATTTGCAACAGTCCTCTTAAAATATCCACCTTTGGAAGGTCGATTAATTTTGACAATGGGAAGATTAGTCCTAATGGGATCCGGGCTGCATGCTGCTGCGCAAGTTGTCAGTTTCAGGTTCTTCCCAAGGACCCCTCATCTCTGGAGCACTTCATTTCTCTCTTGCCACCATCAATGGTTTCCCAAGCAGAGGATGGTGATTGTCTAAGTCAGAGACAGCTAAGGTATGAAATTTTATTTGCTTAAGCACATGATAGCTTTGATCTACATTAGCCTTGGAAAACCATTTTGTAGCCGCAGAGGGCTTGAATTTACAAAAGGCAGTGTCATGGATCTTTAGATGGATGATGCTTTTTGATATTGGCGTCCACTGTTAAAGCTTAGAGAATAGTGTCCTGTGTTTTCTCCTTATGGGCTACCTCAGGGTTCAACATTTCATCTTTAGAGATGTTTTTGGAACTAGTTTGTAATTTTGTGTTAATGAAAGCTTTATCACCGTTTCTCGTCCCCATTTGAAACTTAGGACACTTAATCTTTACGTCTTGCTCTCACCTTGTATATAAAAGTTTAATCACCTTGTTTTCAGGGAGCAAATAGAAGACTGCTTGCTCTCGGACAACGAAGATGGAACATGATCCAGCTTATTAGTTTTGCAAAACATCCAACTGCTTGCTGCATTGATATGCAAATCTTGTTTTGGCCACAATACACTACTAAGTGAGCTAAAGAATAGTTTGTTCCTAGTGCCCATGAGCAGCAGGAGAAAATAGAAAGATATAGTTAAGCGTCTTGATATTATGCTGCTGAGGTTCCTATTTCTCAATACACTATATTATGGCTGATGTCTGGGGTACAATGTTTGTCAGATTCTGTTTGGTTGTTCAATCTGTTTTATTAGTGTGGTACAATTGATTACTCCAACAACAACAACAACAACAACATACCCAGTGTATTCCCACAGCGTGGGGTCTGGGGAGGGTAGAGTGTACGCAGTCCATACCATTACTCCATGTTGACGATTCACACGTTTCAAAATTCTCCCTTTTCAGTCATCAATATAAGAATTCAATTAATGAAACACAAATTTTATACATTACATTCATTCAGTACAGTTAGCACACTCTTCATAGAAGAGAACAGGGGGATTTATTACTTGCATGGAAATACAGACACTAGATAGAATTATGATAGATCTCTATTGCCATAGAAACTTAACTGGTTTAAGTGTAGCATCCACAAATTTCACTGGGGCAGCCCATAGCACATGGATCCTGATAAGCATTCTCCTGAAGCTTCACAGCTAAAAGGCTCTTCTTGTTCGTCGTGATCATAAAAGCTTGTAGTTTGATCAGTCCATTGTTGTGAATCTGATAAAGCTTGGTCGCTATGGTAGAATAGAAAAGCAATAACCCTGAGAATAGTTATGGTGTTTTTGGCCATTGATGAAAGTTTAACAATATTGGGCGAAAGCAATGTCAGATGGTTACTTGTTAATAAATCTCTCTAGCAAGTGATTGCATATAATGCCAGCCTGCTCTTTGTTGTTTGTTCTCATGATTTAGAAACTTTGAATTGAATTTGAAGGTCAAAGTTAATTTTTAAAATCCACTTGTAGTAGAAAAAGAATCTAATGCAGCTGTTATCGTTGAAATGTATTAATTCCGTAAACAAGAACTCAAACGTGTATTATTTGTTCTAACATATCTGCTTCCAATGTGATATTAAATGTTTAGTATTGTATAGTACAATTAATCAAGCCAAACAAGAAAAATGTTACTAAATGATAACAACCAACGACAACTTAGGGTAATCTCACAAGTGAGGTCTAGGGAGGGTAAAGTGTCCGTAGACCTTACTCCTACTTTTGTGGGGTAGAAAGGTTGTTTTCAATAGACCTCGGCTCAAGAAAAAAGAAATCATGTTTATATCTACTTTTGTGGGGTAGATATGGCTTGAGCTATTCCCGCAGCCTGTCAATTAGTTAATCATCGACATACTTTAGTTAATGATCGTATAGTAAATATACCGAGTTATCAAACCTAGCTTCTCACCGATTTGGACAAATAGTGTAATCCATACAGCTGCAGAATAGATTTATTCCACGTCTATGTACTATTTAAATAGCTTAAATCGTTGAATATATTTTCTTCCAACGTGATGAAAAGTACTTGAATTTTAAATTGCTGATCAAGTTGGTGACCTTAACTCTATAAAATCACCAAGAATTTTTTCAAAAAAATCGTCACCAAGATTTTATATTATATTATCTGTTCTATACAACATTTTGGTATAACAATCAAAAAATATTCAAACCAACAACTCCATTATAGAGAAATTTGAGACAAAAACATCAAAGCGCTTCTAATATATAGGAAAAACTCAATATCTTACAAAAATAACATTAAAAACACAAAATATTATAGGTGTTAATAGAGTCTTCGAGACACAAACACCTATTAAATATTTTCACACATATTATAATGGAAGCAATTGTGCTTTATTTCTGCATGGTTGAGGAAGAAGAGACCATCAGAATTACACATGAAAATAACTATTTTGTCTCTCACTTTTTCTTTTAAATTTGAGATCGATAGTTGGAAACAACTTCAATTTCTGAATCCGCCTGCACATGTACAACCACACACGCAGTCATTACATGCACAGATGGCATCGTCTAACAATCGACGATTACGTGGAATTGCGTGCAAAATATTATTCCCAGAGTGAAAATTAAGTTGATTTTTTTCATCAGCAATATAAGAAGAAATTGTTGGTGAATATTGTGATAATACTGGGTGGCAATGGTTGATAATAGTAATAATAATCATAAGAGTGATAATTATAGTTCTGTTTCTGGCCATTATTGCAAAATGTTTTAGATTGAGTGAAGGCAATATTGTAAAAATAATTGTCACTTTGCTTATAATTAAGGCTCTAGCAAGTGATTATATGTATATATAGTGCCTTGGCCTGCTCTTATTGTTTGTTAGAAACTATGGAGAATTGAAGTGACATGTTACTCCGATCGTTTCAATTTGTTTTTCTTAGTTTAACTCGGCATGAAATTTAGAAAATATTTTTTTTTATTGAATTTTGTGGTTTTAATAAATTAAAAATGTGTGTAATTTATCAAAATGCACTTTAAATCTTATGGTCTTAAATATAAACTTAAAAGAATGATATTCTTTTTGAAACAGATTTTAAAAAAAAAAAGAGTAAGACAAACAAATTAAAACGTAAGAGATAAGATCCTAGCTAATTCAGCTGTCGCTCTAGAAATATATTCCAGACAGGTCAATATCCATTATTTTAAAAGGTTAAAAATTGGTTTAAATTTTATACACTCTTCGTCCCAATCTATCGTATGTGGTAAATTTCGTTTCTCGAGTCGATTTGACTAATGTTTGAAGTTAAATTAGATTAGATTAATTTAATATTTTATAATTAAAATATAGAGATTCAAAAATCATATGAAAAGTACTATAAGTTGTAATATTTCTTTTCATATCAATATGATGAAAAAATATATTTTTAAGACGTCGATCAATGTATACACATTATTTAAATCTCGAAAGAAAAAAATGGCATATAAATTAGGACGGAAAAAATATATAATATTATAATGCCGGCATGCTTAGAATTTTTTGTCACAAACTAGAAATTATTTATGGATTAAACTTGAAGTTATCGCTAATTTTGAAACTAGTTGTTTGTCATTGTCCTCTTAAAAGATCTCACATATTTATTCATAATCGAGCCTAAAGGTGTACGCACCATGTTATGTTATGAATTAACGGATCAGAAAAATTTATATGGAATACCCTATTTTTTCGTGAGCTTTCTGGTCAATCAGATACCTATTTCGGAGATATCTGTCTTACGTAGGCAAAGAGAATATATACTGATTAGGCGAATGAGCACATGCATATTTCTCTGGTCTATCAAATTCGATCTAGTTTGTCATAATCGATTAATTAACATGTTGGTTAATCATATTTTGAAACACAGAAAAATCAATTGATAGAGACTTTGAATTAAATTCATAATTATTCAATGCTAATTCTTTACACCAGTCTTAGAAGCAAGATCCTAATTTTCAGTTATTGCTCATGAAATTTTTGAAATTATTTGTTAGTTAAACACACAACATAATTTGACAGTATACAAATTGATAAAATGCTTTCAACAAACAAAAAATTCTAGATTTTTAAGATATAAGACTTCATTGTAATTAATTTGCACCTCCTTATATTTCAATGAGCGGTTGATCTAGGTCGTTTGTTACAAGTTTACATAAATTCAGTAATTTTCGTCCAAATCTCGTATATATATGAAACTAATAAACTTTAATTATGATTATTATGGAAATCTATAAACTTCATATATCCGTCTTTGTATATACCTTCTCTTTTGAGCCGAGGACGTGGGGGGAATGTAACAAAAAATATTCTATAAGAGATCATATGGTTTGATAAGAGCAACTAATTATGTTTAATTCATTCATGACAAAGAAAGAATAGACCATCAAAAATCAGAACTATTACATGAAAATACATATAGCACTACGTACATATGCTATTTCTTACCATAAGAAGTATGAGTACGTACGTCTACCTTCAATTCAGCATGATTCTGGACATATGTCATAAGAACAACCATAATCACAATTATCACATACACAATTAACGATCAGTAACTTTCTTGGTATTTGTGCATCATTTTTCATCAGTTGTGGTGAACCAAAAGTTGGTACCAATGATTCACCCAATTTCCATGGCACAAATTAAAACTTGATGTTGAGTCGATATGGCAGAGGCAAATGTATTACTCTCTCTGTTCCATTTTACGTGACACTGTTTGACTTGATACAATGTTTAATAAAAAAAAATGAAGACTTTTGAAACTTGTGATTTAAAATAATCCTTAGATATTTGTTTGGTTGTAAAACATTTTATTAAGGAAAAATGGGAAAATTTAAAGTTAAATTGTTTCTAATTATAATAAGGTAATTTTTTTTTGGAATGAATAAAAAAGGAAAGAGTGTCACATAAATGAAACGGAGTGAGTAATTAATTAAAGTTTTTGATGCGTTATGTTATCCCATCTGCATCATGTAATGGCTTCATGGTTTAGTTGACTAAAAAGAAAAAAGAAGGAGAAAATAATTAAGTGGATCATTAACCAATTATAAGATTAAAACAGTGATACAATAATATTTGATTAGTAGGAACATGTACAAATAGCACAATTTCATTACCATTTTGATTTGATTTGACATTTTATATCATTTTGACATGTATCGTTATTATATTGGCTTATTGACTTAGCGTGACACGTTATTTGATAAATGATAATATTTGGACTCAATAAAATAGACTCATTATTTATAGTTCAATTAAATGGACTAACTCAAATTAGTTGAGAATTGGGTCATTGACGCTTGCGCTATTTTGTGTTAGTCTTTAACTTATGCCTTTTCATAATAATAATAAAAATTGCAAGGACATAAGTATCTATTTTCGTTATCATAATATTCTCAAATTATGCCCCTCATGACTTTAGTTGGTAAAGAATTTATGCCTCACCAGCATAAATGAAATTTAAGTTACCATTCTGTCAAAGAGCCTGTTTGAATTGACTTATTTTAAGCTGTTTTTTTAAAGTTGAAAATCCCAGTTTTTAATTTTTAATATTTTTTTGCTATTTTGACCTAAAATTAAGTGTCTAGAAGTACTTTTTTACCTTATCCAAACACTATAAAACAGTTTAAAAACTATTTTAACTTAAAAAATATTTAAAATAAGTCAATCCAAACGGGCTCAAAGTCCAGCTAATTGGGTACAACTGGTAAAAGTACAAAATCTTTGACCCACTCTATAATGTCTTTTAAGCAATCAATGACAAAAGTGACAATAAGATGTCCACTGGATATTATTAGTAGGAAAACTTTTTCATGAAATTATTTATATTTTTGATTTGGTCAAATTATATAAATATTTTACACCTTATAATAATTAAAATGGTCAAATTATATAAATATTTTACACCTTATAAAAACTTATCTGTAATCACAAAATTCTTGGATAGGGTGATTTTTAGTGGGCGTTTGATCATGAAAACATAAATATTTTCACTTTATTTGAAAATTTTAAAGTTAGAGTTAGAGTTGTGTTTGATCATATTTTCTATAATAAATAATTAGAATTTCAATGTAATTTTTTTCTTAGAAAAGCATAAAATATAATTTAAATGCCTATTTTTTATAAAAATTATAATTAGAATAAATTAAAAATAAGAAAATGAAAATAGGATTTTTGCCTTTTTCTTAGTTGTATCTGAAAATTTTATGCCAAACGCTAATTTTCAATAAACTGAAAAATTCACCGTCCAAACGGGTCCTTAAAATTTCCCATATTATTGGAGAACAAGGATTATCCACTCGGTAAAAGAAAAAAAAACAAGCAAAAATCCAAAAGTACACCGGTTACCGGAAAAACCCAACGGCGCCGTCGCCACGGTCGCCGGAATCTTCGTCCAAATTCAGTAAGGCGTAACAGTAAAAGCATTTTCATCTCTCTCTCTCTCTTCAACTCCGTTTCTTTCTCTCTCCAAAAAAAAAGTATATTCTGTCTGCAAAAGAATTATCAGATTTTCTGCAATCAATTCTCTCAAAAGCCTCAAAAAAGTTACAGAGAGAGAAAGAGAAAAAGGGGAAAAACAAACGTTGCAGCCCATTACTGCAATTATTCCCTCCCCTTTTCTCTCTCTCTCTTTTTTTTTATATTATTTGCCAGCTCGTTTTATCTTCTCTGTTGTACCCTTTTGTTTTTTTTCTCTATCTCAAAACGTTCACAGAGAGAGAGAGATATCCCCAGGTATATTTTGATGAATTCTCGTAGATCTCAATTTTAATTTGATTTTTGTTATACAATTTCTCGTTTTGATTTCTACCCATTTTGATTTTTTTGGTTTTTTTTTGGCGGATGTTTCTGTTACTATGTGTTGTTTTGGTACTACTTATCTTTCTTGTTCGTATATTATGCTTTTTTCTAGATTGTTTGTGTCTTGAACTAGGGGTCTATCGGAAATAGCCTCTCTAACTCACTTTTGCGGTAGTGGTACGGATTACGCACACTCTACCCTCCCTAGAACCCCACTTTTTGGGAATATACTGGGTATGTTGTTGTTTTTTTGGCTGATATTGATTTTGTTTATGTTAATCAAACGAATAATGATCTGGGTTCTTCATTAATCCAAGGGGGAATTTGGGCGTGAAAATTGTGAGTATTTGAAAAAAAAGTAGTTTTTGTTTTTGAAGCGGAAAAATGATATTTGAAAATTGGAGTTGTTTATGGTTACTAATACAAATTGGAGTTGTTTATGAACTTTTGTGAGTGTTTGAAAAAAAGTAGTTTTTAAAGTGAAAAAATGATATTTGAAAATTGGAGTTGTGTTTGGTTATGAATACAAATTGGAGTTGTGTTTGGTTATGAATACAAATTGGAGTTGTTTTTGAACTTTTGTGAGTAATTTAAAGGGAATAAAGTGAAAACAACTTTTTGAAGTTGAATTTCCGAAAATTTTATAGCCAGAAAAAGTATAAAAAAATTCATGGCCAAATGCCCCCTAAGTTTATGTTATCAATTGATATGAAGAATATGTTTGATCTGTCAATCTTTTGAAATTGGTGCTTGATTTTTATGCTAGTTTTGAGGTTTACTTGTGGTTTTAGAGTCTAAGGGGGCGTTTGAGTATTTGAAAAAAAAGTAGTTTTTGTTTTCTTAGTGAAAAAATGATATTTGAAAATTGGAGTTGTGTTTGGCTACGAATACAAATTGGAGTTCTTTTTGAATTTTTGTGAGTGATTTGGAATGAAAAAAGTGAAAACAGGTTTTTGGTGTTTTTCAAATTCCTGAAAATATGGCCGAACTGTTTCCCAGAGTTCAACTCCCGGAAAAAAAGTAAAAAACTTTCAAAGCCAAACGGCCCCTAATTTTGGATGTGGGATGATTGATTAGCTAAATGTACCATGCAGCTGTGGTAATTAGGTAATCCCATTATAGATCATTAGTTGTTGGCTGTACATTTTAGGTAAGAAAAATATGATTTTGCAGCTTTTGATTACTATGCGATGGAATGCAGATATGTTTAGAAGCACAGAATATTACTGATATTACAAGTTACTTGCTTTATCTGAGCAGAGAGACTTAGATGTCGTTATTAGGTGCTGAAAATGAGGATTTGTTTTATTCCTCCCAAGTTTATTGGAATTCAATTGGTTTACTCAAGGAAGTTAAAGTAGAACCCTTTTCTGGGTTTATCAGCTGCCCATTGACCAGGAGATATGGATGATACGCCTTCTAATATTCTACCTATTCTGATGTGGGCTCCTTTTTTCACTATATGGAGGAAAAAAATTTGTGGATCCTGGTCATAATTCTGGCTTTGGGAAAATATACCTACGAGTTGATGAAAAGTGACCGATTCTTGCTCCTCAACTTTGTGGTAATAGGTTCCACAACGTAATTGGCAATGTTTCTAGAATTAAAGTAAGTTTGTTCGGCATCTTATCATCCAAGGCGACTAGATGTTTCACCAAATGCATACCTTAGATTAGAACCGAGGTCTCATCAGATGGTGGGAGGATGCAAGACTGGAACTTTCTTGTTTGCTGGCAGTTCAGCATTCACTGTAGAGTTTTCATGTAGTATCTTTTTGCCAGTTTATTGGTCATAATCTGAGGCCTGTCTTCACTGTTTAAGAACTAAGAAGTTGAAGAAACTTAGAATGATGGGGCGGTCCTTATAATTGATGGTCAGTAAGAGGTAGCATTGATTTTGGGGTAAACTAAAGAATTGAGCTCCTGGAAACTCGATTTTAGAAGAACTACTGTTATCCAGTTAATACCAAGGTGACAGATTGACCTGCATAGACGTAAAAGCAAATACAAAAGAAGAGTCAATTAACATGAATAATCTCTATCAAGGCCAGAAATTTCAGATGCCTTCTAGTCGCATGATTCATAAATCCCTGGAAGTATTTAGTCTCCATCATCAGGAAGAAGCAATACACCAACTAACTTACCCAAAAAAGAAGCGATTTACTTATAGAAACAAGGCCATAAATCATGTGCAGTTACTTATTGAAGATACAGAAACCTAATTAAGCTTCATGAATAAATAAGGTGCATGATAGGAAGCTACCTCGCTATTTCTCTTTAGTAGTCTCTGAATCAATTTGTTAAAAAAGGTCAGCAAGGAAAGTTACTTTTTTCTCAGGCTTATTTACCTTTTGTGTGTGTGCGTGTGTGTGAGGGGGTGGGGGTGGGAAGCTTTGCGCATGTACACACTCAAAACTTAGCTAAGCACCTCAAGGATAGTAATTTGAGAGTCCTTCTCTTGAAAACATTTGTGGCTCAGACCAGCTGTGGAGCAGATTAATTCCACTTGTGCCCTATAGATGATGACTTAGGGCATTCCAAAGAATGAAAATGTTTGAAAGACCTATACTGGAATGAATTTATTGGAATGTGTTGGAATGATGACAACAAGTATGTCAGTTTGCAGAACAAATTATGCTAAAGACAACCAGATTTGTAGATAGGTTTCATAGTCTTTCATCTTTATTAAAGGGGATTTATTTGTCTTACCATACTAGGCTTACTGAACAGTGGATGCAGTGAGTTAGCCCGCGACCAAGTTCTCCCTACCTGCATATACAGGTGGAATAATTAAACTTACCACCTTACACAGCTTCGACGTTATAGGCTATTGTTGAGTTGATTGAGTTAATCAAAAGATTGAACTTAGAGAACCATTTTTGAAAGTAAGGGTTTAGAACAAGTGTAAGTAAGACAAGATATATGCACTACATGCTTAGCCCCATAGGAATGAAGTTGAAGTGAGATTAGATAGGAATGTGGTGCCTAAATGTAGAGAATTCACATGTTTAAGCTTAGTGTTAAAGAGATGGTAATAGATGAAGATATAACACGTAGAATTAAAATAACAAGGCTGAAATGAAGGAGTTCTACGTGAGTGTTATGCTATAAGAAGATACTTATTCAGGTGAACAAGTTTTATAGAACGATGTAAGTCCTAACAATGTTATGTGGGAGGCCATTATATTTGGAAGATGAGTGTCTTAGAAATGCAAATATCAAGAAGAATTTGTGGTTATACATGATTAGAGAAGATAAAAAATATAATATTTGATGGAAGGTACAAGTAGTACACATAAAGGATAAAAGGAGATAAGGTCACCTGAGATGATTTAACCATGTGCTACTTAGAACTTCAAATGCACCGGTTGATGTCACTATGATGATTGGAAGTGTTAAAAGGGGACAAAGTATACCTAGGATATATGTAAAGAAGTTGTCTAAACGGACCTATGATCTTTGGAAATCTATACGGACCTATAAAAGAATAGAACACAATGGAACCAAATGATTCATATATGCAACACAAAGTAGTGTTGATTAAGCCTTAGTCATGTTAGTACACTTGCATTAGGTCTAGTATTATCTGGGATCTTTTGGTGTGCTTAGAGAGTTGTATGTTAGTAGAACATGTAGAAAACTCCTAGTGTTAATGCGCCTTTAATCTGTCTAAAAAGGTAACTTATTGAGTATTGAAATGAAACAGGACCAA
Organism: Jaltomata sinuosa; assembly: GCA_003996215.1. Lineage (NCBI taxonomy): Eukaryota > Viridiplantae > Streptophyta > Magnoliopsida > Solanales > Solanaceae > Jaltomata > Jaltomata sinuosa. Next base: position 209,158 of record QJPP01000738.1, on the reverse strand, counting down.
ATGGAGCGAAATGGATATCGAGGATTCATATAGCCGATTTGAACTAGTTGAGATTGGGACTTCATTTTTGTTGTTTTTGTTGTTATTGGCTTGGATGTATTTAGTTCTAATATATGAAGATGTTGATAAGCAGTGGTGGGGACGACAATTGGTAGCTTCGAAACTGAGATGTATGAAGAGAGGTTTGGAACTGGAATAAGCAATATCATGGCTTCAGATGTTTCCTTTTGTGAGGATTCACTTGTCTAATTGTCTGTATATATTTGAATGAAGATTATATTTATCGTGTGTGCTATTAAGTGAAGTTATAATTTGTTGCTGGGATGGTGATGGAGTATTTTTCTACTTAACACTACTCTTTCTCATGTCCATTTTATCTGTGCAGTTGGCGTTCAGAATATTGAAATAGCTGAAGTTGGAAGCTTCAACAATCTAGTTTCTTTTTCTTCCCTGAAAAGGATAACAGGAAAGATTTTGCATCATGTCTAACTCTGTTAAAGCCTTAGAACCTGCATTTCAGGGTGCGGGTCAGAGAATGTATCCTTTGCTGCAAAACTGTGGTTCTTGACTGATTACATGGAAGAAAGTTTAAAAGGGTATTACTGATAAAAGAAAAGAAAAAAAATAGTTGAAATGGGTATTGATCAGTTGAAACACTGTTGGATTTTCCTAAGCACCCTGCTTTTATAAAGGGTAAGTGGGCGCTTAACAAGATAAAAAAAATAAAGAGTGTGCTGAGTTTTTGCAGTAAATATTCTGTGCCTTCTTGGGGATCCTTACTGAATAATACCTTTACTTATCCAGAAAGGAAAAAAGAATAGCAATCTCTGGACATTTGTCAGTGTGTGCATTATTTTCTTTTCTAAGACAAGTTAGAAGTACCATTAAATGAGGCGCCAAGGGGTTGTCAAGAATTGAAAGACAAAAACAATGGGTGCACAACAGAGGTATCTCACTAGACAGAGAGAAACGACAACATAATCTTATGCTCTATACATGTTATAAATTTCCCTAGATGCAAACAGTGTCCTCATGTGCAACTGGAAATTGCTTCTTGCCCCAAGCAAAAAGTATTCTTTAAATAAATCTACTAGCCTATACAATATCATCTCTTCCCCTTGAAAATACCTCTTGTTGTCCTCCATGCGGGAAAACCAAAGGAAACAGTTTGTGACCACTTCCAAAGTTGTGTGTTTATGTTCAGTATTTCCACAGCCAAACAAAGCTGCAAGAATTTTTGAACTTATTATGTTAATTCTTTGTAATGCTTAATGCGGCCTGTCAGGACTTTTCAAACTTAAATTTGAACTTAACTCTATCTAGAGGGACTGAAATTTGGAGAATTGAGGATTTCCAACCAGTTCCGTTGCCAAAGTCCGAATGTGGTAAATTCTACTCTGGTGATTCTTACATCATCTTGCAGGTTCGTAGATGCGGATGTCTTTGTCTTTACATGTACCTCCTTTATCTTGGGAGAAAAGTGTCTTTCATGCCTAGTATTGTGCAAGTGTATTGATAATAATCCTACCAGTCAGGTTCATCAATATCATATAATACCACAAAATCACATGTTCATCTATAATTGCAGACAACTTCTGGCAGGGGAGGTTCTTATATATATGATATACACTTCTGGCTTGGAAAGGATACTAGTCAGGTTTGAAATCAATCTCCATTCTTAGCAGCTATGTAACCAGATTTATATTTTTCTTTTCCATTTTCTAAAATTTGGATGCTATGTCAGGATGAAGCTGGAACTGCAGCTATCAAAACTGTTGAGCTTGATGCGATTCTTGGAGGGCGAGCAGTACAGCATAGGGAAATCCAAGGTCATGAATCGGACAAATTTTTATCATACTTTAAGCCTTGCATTATACCATTGGAAGGTGGTATTGCATCTGGATTCAAGAAACCAGAAGAGGAAGAATTTGAAACAAGGTTGTATATCTGCAAGGGCAAACGAGTTGTCAGGATGAAGCAGGTACAGAAGCATAAAAAAACTTACTGCATGAGCTCATTTAGAATATGCAATCTTGTTCAATTTTGGGTGAAGATCACATATTTAAGCTGGGATTTGTATCAGGTCCCATTTTCCCGGTCCTCTCTAAATCATGATGATGTGTTCATTCTGGACTCTAAAGACAAGATATATCAGTTCAATGGTGCAAATTCCAATATCCAGGAGAGGGCCAAAGCATTAGAAGTTATTCAGTTCTTGAAGGACAAGTATCACGAGGGGACATGTGATGTTGCAATTGTTGGTAAGTACAAGGCTTGAAAAATTCATAGATAAGTGGTGAGGAAGTAATATCTATTTGTTATACTACTTCTATCCCAGTTTAATTGTCCTAGTTGAACTTATTGCTGAAATTCCTTTTTGAGCCTTCAAATTTGCTTAGAGGAAGTAATATCTATTTGTTATACTCCTTCTATCCCAGTTTAGTTGTCCTAGTTGAACTTATTGCTGAAATTCCTTTTTGAGCCTTCAAATTTGCTTAGTCTATTTTGTTCTTTTACAACTACATGTATATTTGGTGAATTTCTATCTTACACATCCTAGTATAATTTTTTTAGCATTAGATATTATGGGTCAAATTATTCTCAAGTTTGGTATATTTGACTGTTAAAAAGTTAAAGCATGACATTTAGAGTCGGTGTTCCTAAATATTATGCATGTGTCTTGCTTGTTTAGATTTATATATTATGATGCCTCAAATTATTCACATCAACTAGAATAAAGGGCGACAAAATGAGTATTTCTTCTTCTTAGAGTTATCTGAGTCAACTATAATAAGGAATAAAAAAGGTTCACAGAGAACAGATTTGACTAACTAAGATGGGGAACAAACTCTTTTAAATGCTTATCATTTTCAAGGGAAGGTTATATTTGAAGTGTTGTTATCACCTACTCCGTTCAATTATTTCAACAGAATTCATATGGATCTGTTTTTGATATATATGTATGTTTCGGTTTCAATGAAGAACTTCAGACCTTTTCTTTACTCTGTTATTCTTTGGTATTCATGTGGGAGTGCTCCTTATTTCTATTGCATACCACAGATGATGGGAATTTACAAGCTGAGACAGATTCTGGTTCGTTCTGGGTGCTCTTTGGTGGCTTTGCTCCAATTGGCAAAAAGGTTGCTAGTGAAGATGATATTGTTCCAGAGAAGACACCTGCTAAACTTTATAGGTATTGTTGAATCCGGCTGTCCTATACTTGTCTTTAAGGTAGTTATGTAATCATTACTCCCTCAACTTAACGAAATTTATATTCACCAACTTTTTGTTCCTTAAGTGATTCGTAACTGCTTTAGAATAACCTTTGTGGAAAATTCAATAGGTGTCTTATTTATAGAATTGCTATGATTGGATTAAGAATGTTCCAGTTCATTCTAGATTTTTTGGTTTTTGTTTGCAGTAAGTGGTTACCTTTTTAAAATGTCAAAAGGTAAACCTTTGACATGTAATGTAGTGGTGGGAGGGTCGGATAGTTGGGGATCTAAGTGGGAATTACAATGGTTGGGAAATGGGAAATGGGAAATGGCGTAAATCACACTAGGAGAGGTGCAACTTAGCAGTGGCTTCTATTGCCCAGATGAAAAAGTATCCCTATTTTAAAATTGTTTGAGTGCTAGATCAAATAATTAACACACTTAACTGAAGCATAGTGTAAATTGAACTTAAGGGTGACACTTCATCTAATATAAAATAATTGAAATATCCTTGGAGGACCATTTACTGTTGGATGGTACTTCTTTCCATTAAAAAGGATCCTTATACTTGAATTACTCTAGTTAAATCTTAAAATATTTTGCATATTTATGTTGATTGCATCCCTAGTGCTTGCTGCTTTCCATCATAGAATTTTTAAATCAACCTTTTGCTGGTAGCCTGGTGTTGGTGCTAAAGTTGAACTTTTTCCTCTCTTTGTAGCGTTACTGATGGTCAAGTCAGTCCCATGGACTGTGAACTTTCAAAATCCAGCTTAGAAAACAATAAATGCTATCTTTTGGATTGTGGTGCTGAGGTATTTGTTTGGGTTGGCCGTGTAACTCAACTGGAAGAGAGGAAAGCTGCCACTCAAACTGCAGAGGTAGAATATTAGCTTTTAACTCCGGATAGTTCTTTTATGGTGAAATTTCTCAGAACTAATTGACTAAATATATCCACAGGAATACCTGTCGAGTCAAAATAGACCCAAATCAACACATGTAACCCGAGTTATTCAAGGCTATGAAACACATTCATTCAAGTCTAACTTTGACTCTTGGCCATCAGGGTCTGCACCGGCTGCTGAGGAGGGAAGAGGAAAAGTAGCAGGTTGATTAGTTTGAAAGTAGTAGAATTGATATTTTGTTTCTTGGAAGCAGTTTTACATTTTTGTCGTTGTTGCATTTATACAGCTTTGCTGAAGCAACAAGGGATTGGTGTTAAAGGTGCTAGCAAAAGTGCTCCTGTAAATGAGGAAGTCCCTCCGTTGCTTGAAGGGGGTGGAAAAATAGAGGTCTGATTATCACTATGATATCCTTTCGAGTATAATTTGTCTGCTGATATTGCTTGCTTGGTCTTCGCTAAAAATTTATGATTTTATTAGGTTTGGCGTATCAATGGCAGTGCAAAGACCCCGGTCACCGGAGATGATATTGGTAAATTTCACAGTGGAGATTGCTATATCGTTCTTTACACATATCACCACAGGGACAGGAAAGAAGATTATTATCTATGCTGGTGGATTGGAAAGGATAGCGTTGAGGTAATATAGATTGTCCTTGCAATATAAGGGTCTCTACACCTTTTCTTGTTATTAATAATTCAAACATATAACATTTGCTTTCACAAATAATTCAATTAACATGCCATTTTAGACATTGGGGTGGAAAATCATCTCTTTTATTTTAATTTTTGTTTAATTATATCTAAAAATCATATGCTCATACAACAACAACAACATACCCAGTGTAATCCCACAAAAAAAAATAAAAAAATAAAAAAGTTCAGATGGTCATAAATAGGGATAAATAACGAAGGTTCACACGCCCTTGTTATTTTCATGTTTTTTAATCGGATCTATTTGGACGATCTTGTACAACTCTTTTCCCACTCCTCTGTAGACGCGAAAAAAGGAAACGGAAGTGAAAATGTATTACCATCATAGAAGAGTTTCATCTTTTGTAAATTAGTTTCATATATTTAAACTTGATGTGGATATGACGTCATCGGACTAGCACATAGATTTAAAAAATAACACGTTGTAGAAATGTCTAGTATAATAGTTGAAAATTGAAATGCATAAAATTTAGAATGTCAGGTACGAAAGATAAGTAATATAATGCTATAGTAGTACTTATGTTAGTTTGAATTTCGGAGTTAGATAAACTTTTCCTGTTAAGGAAATCAGCAAATGTAAAATGGAAGGGACTAAAAAGAAGAAAGTAAAATTGGGATTGATGGACTAATTATTTCTACATTGTAGTCCATTCTACTTTATGTTATGTATATGATAAATTTGAAGGCTTTATCCAGTCCATTGTATGTTGTGGTTTCAGGAGGACCAAAACATGGCTGCTAAATTGGCCAGTACAATGTGCAATTCACTTAAAGGGAGACCAGTGCTGGTATTACTTCTTGACACCTCTTTTCTTGCTAGAAAACTGTGTGTGGTTTTAGTATGACGTGTAACATCATCCAGGGTCGCGTATATCAAGGGAAAGAACCACCACAATTTGTTGCAATCTTCCAGCCCATGTTGATCCTTAAGGTACCTCCTCTTATGCAGTGTAATGCAGGCTACTGCTTTAGAATGTAATTAGTCATATTTATTTAATAACCATAATGAATTTCTTTCATTTTCTCAGGGTGGATTAAGCTCTGGCTATAAAAATTATATTGCCGACAAAGGCCTGAATGATGAAACCTACAGTGCTGATTCTGTGGCACTTATTCGATTATCTAGAACTTCTGTGCATAACAACAAAGCAGTTCAAGTTGATGCGGTATGCTTATTAACCCTTTTAGATTTATTCTCTTTTTCGGCTGCTACTAATAGATTTGATGATTTTTTTTAGTAGTCTGGGGCCGATAAAATCTTCTTAATATCTAGAGTATATATTTCCCTATTAGTTCTTGTCAGTGCTTCTCTGTTGCATGCTTTGGTTTTCTGAGTTTTGAAGAAAGGACTTGGCTGCTAATATTATTCTTAAATGGAAAAATATATGGACTTCATGCTAGATTACTGAATATCGGTACATCACTTGCCATGTTGTCCATGCAACTTGATTGGATTTAGTATATGATTCAGTTGGATTAATTTTTTATTTTTTTTTGTTTCTAAACTCTGGCAGGTGGCAACTTCACTGAACTCTAATGAGTGTTTTCTTCTGCAATCTGGCTCTTCAGTATTTAGTTGGCTTGGAAACCAGAGTACCTTTGAGCAGCAGCAATTAGCAGCAAAAGTTGCAGAATTCTTGAAGGTGAGAACTTCTCTTGAATTTGAGAATGTGTTTTCTTTTCATTGTTCTTTTCACCTTACAAGGGCCTGACCTTTTAAATTATGTTGTACAAGATGATAACCTACTCTAAATGGAAATGGTGAATCATTTTATCCTTCCTCGACAAAAACTATTAAGAATTTGTGACGGATTGAAATTAAAATGTGTTTTTTCATTATTCTTTTTCAAATTGAAAGGGCATGACCTCACTGATAAAAAGAAAAATAGAAGGGCCTGGTCAAGTACCCATTTACAAGATGGTTACCTCTAAACGGAAAGGGTGTCCCTTATCATTCCTTGACAAAAACTGTTAGGAATTCGTGATATAGATAGTACTTACTTTTGGGGAGTGTTTGAATGGTCTAATGGTTATTTTCCATCGTCAAGTTCTAACTTTTTCTTTGTTATGTGTATCGGAAAATCTGGCTATTCATTTTTACATGGATATGTGTTATTTTCTCTGTTTTGCCTGATGAGGATGCATTCAGTAATTTTGTCAAAAAACGTGTGTTTTAGTCATGATAAGATGTTGTTGTGTTGCACACAAGGGTGTGGCCTAGTGGTCAATGAAGTGGGTTAAAGAATCATGAGGTCTGAGGTTCAAATCCCAGCGGAGACAAAAAGAACACTAGGTGATTCTTCCCATCTATTCTAGCCTTGGTGGACAGAGTTACCTGATACCTGTTGCTGGTGGGAGGTGGCAGGTATCCCGTGGATTTAGTCAAGGTGCGCGAAAGCTGGCCCGGACACCACGATCATAAAAAAAACGAAGATGTTGTTGTGTCATGTGCAACATGATTTCCGTCAAACACATTGAAGAAAGAACATTAAAAATTTTAAGAACCTAGTTTGATCAAATTGTGGTAACCAGGTTGTGCTACAAGTCTTTCAGTGACCCAAATAACTCCTTTAAATACAACCTATTCTTATATAGCTACGTGGCAGTGAAACATAGTACCCACTATACTTGCCTATTTTCCAAATAAACAGTGGTAAACCTTTGAAATGATTGCAGGAACACCTCTGCTCTCTTAAACTACAGCTTTCTATTTTTTGTTTGTAATGAGTTTACTGAAGTACTCAAGGAAAAGCAAAGCCTAGTATGCTGATTGCCTTCCAAAAAGGCTGACATTATTCTTGTGGGCACAAAACCCTGAAAATTTCCGTAAGAATCTGATGTATGAGTAGGAAGTCAAGTTTATATAGTTTTGAAGCTTGTGACAATCTAGAGAAGCTTTGTTCTATGCTGTGCTCCTTGATAGACAATACATACTTCACATTCATATTGTCATCTATTGCAAAATTATCAAAAAGATATCTACAACTAACATATATATCTTGTTTGTCCTAGTTTATGCTGCATTTGTCTGATTGCAATTGGTTTGGTTTTTTCAACTCAGCCAGGAGTGACTGTGAAACACACTAAAGAAGGAACAGAGAGCTCATCTTTCTGGTTTGGTCTTGGAGGAAAACAAAGTTACACCAGCAAGAAAGTATCCTCAGAGGTCACCAGAGATCCCCACTTGTTTGCATATTCAATTAATAAAGGTGCATCCCTGATCTTTTAATTTCATCAGATACTCTGCAAATAAGAAGTGTTTAGATAGATGTAATCTGTGCTAACTATCTTTTCTACCAATTTTCATGTGAACTTGTGTGGTATCCAGGAAAATTTGAGGTAAGATCCTAGAGTACAAAATTCAAGTTTTCTAATACATGAACATCTTGTACATCTGGTATAATCTTTGCTTTACTCATTTGATAGATTGAAGAAATCTACAACTTCTCTCAAGATGATTTATTGACCGAGGATGTTTTATTACTTGATACACATGCCGAAGTGTTTGTGTGGGTTGGTCAGTCATCAGATCCCAAAGAAAAGCAAAGTTCTTTTGAAATTGGACAGGTAATAACAGTATCATAGAGATGGATGTCTATATATAAGTGCGTTTTTGTTCTTAATTATGCTTCAATAACCGTTGAAGTCCCGCAGAAATACATAGAGATGGCTGCATGTTTGGAAGGGTTGTCTCCTAATGTTCCATTATATAAAGTCACGGAAGGAAATGAGCCTTGCTTCTTTACAACATTTTTCTCCTGGGATCCTGCAAAAGCTATTGTATGTGACTAAACCTTTCTTTCGCTTATCGAGTTCTGATACTTTTTTGTATGTAGTTTGATATGAAATTCATGGACAGTGTAATTACATGAAAGTATTGCATCAATCTTCTTTAAAGCTTTTTAATAAATTCTTGGAGAGTGAATGGAACTTGAAAGATGGTACAAGAGCAAGTACGTTACATAAACTAGAGAAAGTCGAACTTGGAAGATGGTAGCATAAACCACCGGAGACGTTGGCAAACTTGTAATAAACAAAACATTGTTATCGAGAAAAGAAAAAGTCTTGAGCTAATAACTGCAGACTTGGTATATATAGTAAATTGCTACTGGTATACAGGGACTAGAAAGAGATGTAATCATGTCTCATGCAAAAGAAGATTGTTATAGAAATGTAGGAAGAAATTTGTAGTAGCAGTACAGTTTTAAAGGGAAAATCCAATTTGTGTGGATACTTGACATAATAAGGAGAACCATTTTTTCCAAATTTAACGTGTATGTAATATGTCAATTGGCTGTCTTTTCTTAAAGAAATCTGAAAATGGATAAAAGTAAAAGAGCTGGATTGTCGAGCCTTAAGCGAAAAATAAAAGTTAAGAAGTTTTGTTTCTTTCATAGCCACAACTTTGCTTAAGAGCCACTAAGGTTATTGAGAATTGCAAGGATTCCCACCCATTTCAGTTTTGCCGTTCATTTAATACTCAAAAGTGATTATTTGATTCAAAACATTAGAAACAGAGATAAAATAGAGGAAAACATAAACAAGAGACATATTGATATTTGACATTTATAAGGTTTACTCACCCATTATGTAAGGACTTAGAATTTGGTTTGTTGGTGTTCCTGTTTGTAAGAGGTGGCTCTGTAACTTCTAGAACTCGAGGAGATAAATTTCATAATTATCAGAAACATTTTGTGCATGTGAAATAGTTTCTTTGTTATGTTTGAAATTGTCTAACAGCTTCATTTGGTGTCACTTAAACTAGTTTTCCAGAGAAATTTTAGAATTAAAAAGTCGTGGACTATTTTTGGGGTACCGTAGCTTTTATTCACTTTAGACATGAAAATATTCATTATTGGCGGTTTCCTGGTTTTATTGTCAAGAAAATTAATGGGTGAGATACTGCTCCAAAAGAAGGGCTGTGGATTGAAACTTCTTTTCCTTATTTGTTAAAGATCCTCATTTGTTTTCATTTTAGTTTTTCAAATATTGCTTCAGAGCTGAATGAATCATATCTTATAATTGTTCTACAAACTTAAGTTGGTATTCCGGAAATAAGTCATTGATCACCTTTGAGTCCTCATTACTGATAAAACTTCTGGCTTGCTTTGGGCCGTCCATTTAAACAGGCACACGGAAACTCATTTCAGAAGAAGGTTATGCTACTCTTTGGAGTTGGTCATGCTTCAGAGGTAACTAGATTTCATAAAAGCAAGATATATTTCTGCATAAATTGTTTGTGCTCCTGTGCAAATTTTTACCATTATAGTTGCTTCAAATCATCTGAGTTCCACTAGTCAACATTCTCTAATTAACAGTAGTATTCTTCTGGGGACCAACATATTGTCATTTTATTATGCTTTCTTCCAACTTAAGCTGTCCAAACTAGAACCATATTCAAGGAAATTATAGTCACTTTTTCAGTTGGTATTCCTAGTTCATTGCCCAAGCTTCATATTCTCTCTTGTTCTCTTTAGGATAATGTTAGAACTGTACTATCATGGTTATTAGTTGTGGAAAAGTTGATTCTGCTACGACTTGTGACCAACCAAATTTGTCAAATATAATATATTATTTATCCTTTGTGGGAATATACTGGGTATGTTGTTGATGGTGTTGTTGTAATATATTATTTATCCAAAGTCTACCATGCATGTAATATACCTTTTGCTCTATCTTTCAGAATCAGCCAAGGTCCAATGGGACAAATCAAGGTGGGGCAACCCAAAGAGCTTCGGCTTTGGCTGCTTTGAACTCTGCATTTAATTCATCATCTCCAGCAAAATCCGGTTCTTCACCAAGGCCTGCAGGGAGAAGTCCAGGTTCACAAAGAGCAGCTGCAATAGCTGCTTTATCTTCTGCTCTTAGTGCTGAAAAGAAGCAGTCAGCTGAGGGCAGCTATCCACTCGGATTAAGTAGAAGTTCATCAGTAGATGCTTTTCCCCTTGGTATAAAAAAATTTCTTGCTCTTTCATTGTACTGTTATTTCCAGATCCTTCTCTGCCTATCAGAATTGTGTGTTGTGAATCCTCCTCTATTGGTGTGTCAAGATATGTTCTGTTTACTTTAGAAGTGCTTTCTTCTCTATATTTTGTATTTCAGACAAAACGTTTCTAAGCTTTAGAGTCATTAGTATCTACTAGGTATGTGTGTACATACATGTGTATGTCTTTATTTGTTGATCTAAAAGTGTTACCATAAGAGTCAGTTAAAGATTATTGGTGCGAGACCATTTTTGGCTTAGAGTCGTTAGAAATTTCAACTTTAAGCTGGCCAGTTTTACTTTATTGTCTTTATATCAAAGTTCTTGGGTAAGTATGATATACATGGAGGATTTTTTTCTTGTTCTAATTTTTGCACAAACAGGGAATGGAGTTTCTACTACTGAGGTTGTAGGTTCTAAAGAAGTTCCAGAACGCAAGGAGACCGAGACAGTTGAGCATGCAGAGACTGATGGGGAAGACGTAGGACCGAAGCCAGAACCAGAACAGGAGGAAACTGGCAGTGATGGTAGTCAGACTACATTTAGCTACGAACGGCTGAAGGCTAAATCTGAAAATCCTGTCACCCGGATTGATTTCAACAGGAGAGAGGTTTGTGCTCAAGAGTTGTTCAAAATTCAAATTCCTATATTCTGTATTTCTGATGAAAGTGAGTTCCTTTTCCTTACTTTTGTTGATGGACTCTCAGGCTTATCTCTCTGACGAGGAATTCCAGTCCGTGCTGAAAATGACAAAAGAATCTTTCTATAAGTTGCCTAAATGGAAGCAAGATATCCACAAAAAGAAAGTCGACCTCTTCTAAATCTGAATCGGGACAAGGTGGTGTCTCCCGTGCTCTCAATATTGCAGTTCATTGTTTCACACAGTTTCTTGCTGAAGCTACCTACTTTTACGGGTACATATTGACATGATTGGTATTTACATTTTGCTGTCTGCTTCTATGGAACCAAGGTTTTTGTGTTCTTGGTATTTTTTATAATTTGTGATGCCTGCTTGAAGAGTGATAATTTTTGAGTTCTCTCTTATACTGCTGCTTTATCAGTACAATGTCAAGTCTGTAGTTGAAAGTTAGCAGTCAGGTCAATTCTTTGATTCCTCCCTATGTATCTTAGTTCTGATGTATCATTTATTTGTTAATTGAAGGGTGAGTGTGTACAGACTTTATATTATATTGTAACTGATGCAGTAGCTATCTGCTTCTGTTTTTTTTTTGTTTCTTTCAAGCATTATTCACTCGAGAAGCAGATATGCTTACTTCTTTTTCCAATATTATTGCTTGCAAAGTTTAGCAAGTAAAGTTACTTGGACCTGGAATGACATGAAATTAGTGTCTTTTCTATAGCTGTGTAGTGTGTTTCATTGATGTTTAGGGGTTTGTTGAGCTACTTATTCGTGTTAAACTAGCGAGTCGATTTCTTAGATGGTTGGTCACTCAACTAATAGTTATTATCTCAGAAAGTCACTTTCTTTGTTGAAGAAATTAGAATCAAGAAAAAGAGTGATTTTCTTAGATAATAATGACTATTAGTTGATTGACCGATCATTTAAGAAATCAACCCTTAAACTAGCTCAGAAAGGTTATGTGATTACTGATTGCCCCAAATTGCATTATTGTTATGTGCTTGCCCCAAACCATGTAGGCACGTTTAGTTAACTCAACAACTAAAATAAGAAGAAAATAATGTATGGAACTATGGATTGTATGTGTAACTAAACCACTAAAATAAGTAGTTGTCCTTTTACTGGCTAAAATATATTGGTACAAAATGCTGCCATATTGTGTTAGTTGAAATAAAGCCATCAAGAATGTGATAGTCGCTTCTTCCGTACCAAACAATGCCAATCAATTTTTTACACATAAATTTATTTTTCGCGTTAAAAATATTGAATTTAGATAAACTCGCATCTATATAGCTACATCCATCCTTGTGCACTAGCATGCAGTGAAGGGTGGTTTCTTTATCAAAAACTTATATTATGTATAGAGAAAATTATACAAAGTATATAGACCAAAAGTTACTTTTCATGCGCATATACTATTAAATCTTGAAGGTCCTTAGCAAAATTTTTGACTTCACCACTGCTAATATGAAACATCACTTGGTTCCTTGACTCACTTCAGTTGCAAAGATTTTTTCCTTAGGTGCATGTCTCAGCAACACAAAATGAGGATTTTGCTTGTTATAAGATTTGATCAAATATCTCACAACATGAGCTAATGATAGTCATGTATCACTTGTATGAACGTCAGTACCATCCCATTGAGAAATATATTTCATATTTTACTTACTATCGATCACTTTAGTTTAATACTCAAAAGTATCTTCTCGACACTATTTACACGCATATCCTTCATTTTGTACTTTTTGCTGAAAGTCGAGGACATCATATAATTGAATTGCTTTTTGAAAATTGTGATCTTGATATTGATGTTTTCATACGACATTCTTTGTTTTTTAAAAGGTGATTTCGAAAATCAACCAATGAAAAAATTCGTAGCCCCTAACTCATAGCCTCCCTCTCGCTCAAATAAATGAAATAGAATGATCAATCAAATTAATAAGTTTTTTGATTGAACCAAGAAAGACCGAACTAAAAGAAATTTCACTTTTGACAATTGAACTTGACTTTTATATCCAAATCAAAGACAATCTAATCTAGTATGGAGGAGGACATCTTAGAATATATATAGTGTCATATGAATCTCAAATGCATAACGTGGATGTACCCGTACTCTATAAAAAGTAAAATAATTATCAAAAAAAATTTATTCTACTTAGAAAATATTCTATGTACATATAAACTTCTTCGAACGACTTCTTAAAAAAAATCACCGAAGAAGTTTTAAATGTGCGTACATTCTATTCACTCTCGGCCCACTTATGAAACTATGTACACTAGACAAGTTGTTATTATTGTTGTAATATTCAAAAATTCATTCAAACATTACTTGATTATCAATATTATATCAAGTCTATGAATCCATGATATTTATCTTTTATACATAAGTTTATTGCTCAATCATAAGTTGGATGAGGTATATTTTCATAGTAACAGTTAAAACTATTTGATTTGACGTAAGCATAAAGTATGAGTTAGGTGTTTTATCAAACACACTACATCAAAAAAAATTCACTCACAATGTTTAATCTCGAGATTTCTGACTAAGAATGAAGGAATTTCATCCATTCACAATGTTATTTTTTCTTCTTTTTTGGTCTCACCTCATTATTAAGTGCATGTGAACCAAAAACACAAAGAGTGAGGTCTATTTGCTTGGTGAAGGGGCTTGAGATTACATTGCATACCCCTTTTGTTTCAAAATTGAAACTTTGCCCCACCAATAATGGGCTAAATAACAAATTTGTCCCAAAAATATCCATGTGGGCCCCATCATAAGTATAGTCCACAACACCCAATGGGCTAATTGACCAAAAAAGAAAACACACAGTGGCTCACCTTCAATTTACACACACTGAAAAAATAAAAATTGGACCTTCAAATATCATTAAACAAAGGTCCAGTTAGGGTTTTATCGGGTTCAAGCCCAATTCTCTCTTTCTCTCTCCTCTCTCTACTGAAACCCTAGATCTGCTTCGCCGGCGCAACCCAAAAACGCCGTCGTAACAGAAATCGGAGCTTTTCACGATCTGGGTTTTGCTCAAAATTGAGTTTTTCCAGTAAAAGTTTAAGTCTTGGCTAGGTATAGTACCATTTTCATCTCCTCCATATTTTTCAGTTTTTTTTTTTTCGATTGAATTTGTTTTAATTTATATTTGAATTTCTTATTTGTGTTATTTTTTGTGTGATTAGTGTTAAGATTGTTCTTTTGGAGCTCTAAACATGAATGATTTCCCCCCTTTTTGTTAGTATTTTGCGTATTTTATGAACTTCCTTCTTGTTGTTCATTCAAAAAATTTAACTTTTTTTATGTTAGTTGAGAATTCTGTATATTTATAAGAAACTTTTTAGCTCAAAGTTTAGCCTTTTTAGTGTTGAATTGAAAATTCTGTATACATATTTATAAGAATTTTTTTGGGATTTTTTGGTATCTTGTTGGTGTGGGCTTGAAGGTGAATTGAATGTTGAATTATTTTTTTTTTTGAATTTTCTGGGTGTGTTTGTTTTATTATAGATGTATTGTTCGTAAGGGTCTTTTGATATCTGGGCTTTGTTTAGATTTATTTTATTTGTGAGCCCATGTTTGATCCATTTTCCCCAATCAGATCTAGTAAGTAGATGTTAGTTGTTAGCCCATGCTTTGGGAAATGTCCATTTTACCCTCACTTCCTTTTGTAATAAAATCCTGACCTTCGGGCCGAGCTGGATCAGTCATAAAGTGGTTGGCTAAAGCTTGGGGCTTTCTGTTGCAATGTTAATATATCTCAAAAAGGAAGGTATATTTCTATAATTAAAAACAAAATTCTAACTTTAAAAGTCTCATTTTATTATTGGGGTGATTTATAGCCAAAGAAGTTTCTACAGCTTGTTTTGCACCACAAATTTCAAAAGCCTCTTTCTTTTTTAAATTTTGCGCGCAGTCAAACCAGCCCTCACGTAAATTGGATGGAGGGAATGATATACAATGTAAAAATAAAATGTGGTTCACTTTTTTGAAAAAAATAAGTTTGTTTGCTATAAGGGAGGTTAGTATTGTCTTTTTAATTTATGTATTGCTATTACTCACATTCTTTTCAAACATTGTATCCGCATAAAATAATACATAGATTTCCCATAATTTATGATATTATGCAGTTTGCTATCCTTGTTGTTCACGAGGGATTTCTAGAATTTTGATATTCAGTAATCAACCTTTCTGCTAACAGCTGACAAAAGAATGAGTTTTCTTGAAAATTATCACAAAATAATAATAATACATAAATCTATGTTTTCTTTTCGATATATATACCGCGCTACTCTAAAGCTTATATTTATTTATCGTGTATCATCTTCTTCAGTCCACATTACTATTTACTAATGTTTTCTTTCTTTTTTCTTTTTTTGATCATTATTATACAGATATTTGAGTGTGTATTACTGCAAATAGGATGGCAACCCCAGAACCCCCTGTTACTCCGGCAACTCCCACTGAAAACCATGAGATGGTCCATGAACATGAGATGATACCTGAACATGAGATGGTCCATGAACATGAGATGGGCCATGAGCATGAGATGGGTCATGAACATGAGATGGGCCATGAGCATGAGATGGGTCATGAACATGATATGGTCGATGAACATGAGATGGTTGAACACGAGATAGTGCTTGGCAATGAGATAATCCCGGGCAATGGAATGGTTCCGGACTATGAGATGATTCCAGGAAATGAGATGGTTCTTGCAGAGCCACAGCCCAACAATGTTGAAACACCTCCAAGCAACACAGAAAACCAACCTGGTAAGCGTAGGAAAAAGAAATCGATAGTTTGGGAGCACTTCACCATTGAAAATGTTGCTGTCGGGACTAGAAGAGCACAATGTAAGCAGTGCAAGCAATCGTTTGCATATAGTACAGGGTCAAAAGTAGCAGGCACTAGTCATCTGAAACGCCATATTGCCAAAGGATCATGTCCGGTAGTCCTGCGTAATCAGCAGAATGATCAATTGACCCCATATAGTGCACCTTCTAAGATGACTGGATATGGGGGTAGTAATGGTGCACCTAAAAGACGCTATCGAACTGCTTCTACTCCTTATGTTGCTTTTGATCCAGACCGGTGCCGCCAGGAAATCTCTAAGATGATTATCATGCACGAGTATCCCCTTCACATGGTTGAGCATCCAGGCTTTCTTACTTTTGTCCAGAATCTTCAACCTCGTTTTGATATGGTGAGCTTCAACACTGTGCAAGGAGATTGTGTGGCAACTTATCTTAGAGAAAAGCAAGCCATTCTGAAGGTGATTGAGGGAGTGCCTGGGTGGATCTGCTTAACACTAGATATGTGGTCCTCCCTCCACACTGTGGGCTATGTGTTCATAACTGGGCAGTATATTGACAGTGAGTGGAAAATGCATAGGAAAATACTCAATGTCATCATGGAACCATATCCAGATTCTGAGACGGCTTTCAGCCACGCTGTTGCCGCTTGCCTTTCTGACTGGAGTATGGAGGGAAAGTTATTTTCTGTCACTATCAATCAACCACTGGGTGATGCTGCTGTTGATAATCTTAGAGCTTTGCTCTCTGTAAAGAACCCACTTGTGCTTAACGGTCAATTATTGGTTGGAAATTGTCTTGCTCGAACTTTATGCAGCATTTCCCAAGATGCTTTTAATTTTGTGGATGGAACTGTTAAAAAAGTTAGAGATAGCGTAAAGTATGTGAAAACATCGGAATCTCATGAGGAAAAGTTTATTGCGCTCAAACAGCAGCTTCAGGTGCCTAGCACAAAGATGCTGACCCTTGACGACCGAACTCAGTGGAACACAACATATGAGATGTTGTTGGCTGCAACAGAGTTGAAAGAAGTATTTTCATGCTTGGATACATTAGATCCTGATTACACAGATGCCCCAACATTGGAAGACTGGAAGCAAGTTGAGACTCTGTGCACTTACTTGAAAATCTTCTTTGACACTGCCAATCTCCTGACTGCACCAACAATTCCAACAACTAACACATTCTTCCATGAAGCGTGGAAGATTCAGTTGGAATTGGCTCGTGCAGCAGCAAGTGAAGATCCATTCACCAGCAGCCTTACCAAAATGATGCAAGAGAAGTTTGATAATTATTGGAAGAGCTGTTGCTTATTGTTAGCTATTGCCGTAGTAATGGATCCACGCTTCAAAATGAAACTCGTTGAGTTCAGTTTTTCAAAGATATATGGGGAAGAAGCAGCCAGCTACGTGAAGACTGTTGAGGAGGGAATCCATGAGCTCTTCATGGAATATGTGGCTCTTCCTCTGCCTCTAACCCCAACTTATGTTGAAGAAGTAAATGGCGGTGCTATGAGGCAGGAGGACGGCCAAGGCCTCGATACCACTTGTAACGGGCTTGGACTTACTGATTTTGACGTCTACATTATGGAGACTTCAAGCCAGCAGTCAAGGTCAGAACTTGATCAATATCTGGAAGAGTCCTTGCTGCCTCGTGTTCACGAGTTTGATGTGGTGGGCTGGTGGAAGCTTAACAGAATGAAGTACCCAACTTTGTCAAAAATGGCTCGTGATATCTTGTCAGTTCCTGTTTCAACCGTTACAGCTGATTCTATATTTAGCACGGTTAGCAAAGAGATGGATCATTACAGGTGTTCCTTGCGACCTGAGACCGTGGAGGCCGTCATCTGTGCCAAGGACTGGATTCAGAATGCATCTATAGACACTTCACCTGCACCAATAAAAATGGAGGTTCCGATTTAGGTCTGGGGTTATATTAAATACTTGTCTAGAATAGCTTTTATAGCTGATTGTTTCTGTTTTCTTTAGACTATTAACATTTGTCTTCTTCGTGTCATCGCATAATCAACTCTCTTGTATCATAATTTGGTATCACTAGGCTTACTGGAGAGGTTTAGTCCCCATTTTCAATCTCTTTTCTCATTGATGCTTGAATACAGGAAATCAGCTTAATCTGGTGCATGATATGAATATGTTGATATAGTTGTGCTGCTCAAATGACTTGTGTTCCTTTCATTCTTCTATTTTTATCTCCTTTCCTGGTCTTCGTTTAATCATAACTTTTTCCATTTATCTCATGTCATGTGTTGCTTACTTTTTTATATGATGGCAATCAGTATATTCAGAATGTTGGAACCTTGGAGAAGCAGGTACATCTTTCAGTTGAAGGTGTTATGCTTTTACAGCAACAAGTAACAACTGTGTGTCTTTTCGATGATAAATAAATGAGGATGTGATCTTAGATAGGAGGTTATGGAGAACACGTATTAGGGTAGATGGTTAGGTTGCTTGTGGAGAGTTGTCTCGCTTATTTCTTCATATTAGTAGTTGTAGTATTTCTTCATACTATTTTGCGAGTTTCTTGTTGTTTCCTTTTTGGAACTATTTGTTGTTTCTTGTACTGATTACCGTAGTATTTTGTGTAGTGATTGCTCCCTTTTAATATGTTTTGTCATGCTTTCTTTAGCATTTGTATTGGCTTCTCTCTCGTTGTTTCCTTTTAGAACTGTTTAATAATGTTTTGACCTGATCCGAGGGTCTATCGGAGACAACCTCTCTACCACACAAGGTAGTGGTAAGGTTAGCGTACACACTATTCTTCTCAAATGTCACTTCTGGATTATACTGGATATGTTATTGTTGTAAATTAATGAAGTACAAGTACCAATAGTACCTTTTGTTGGACTAACTTGACGCTATACGTTTTCTTACATGGAAAACTATACAACTGACATATATGCTCTTCAATTTTGGGTGTGCATAAGTAGGGACTTAAATTTGTATAAAGTTGAATAAGTAGATACACGTGTTTTTCATGGCAATTTGCATGAGATACACTTGAATTGATTTGTATTAGGAGGACGTATAATACATCATGTAAGACGTGTGGGTCTATTTGTATAACTTTTAGACAAATATTATGAGATGTAGGATGGAGAAGTAGGGATGCGGGATGGTGGGGATGGCAATTACGTGTTGTGGGGATAAAAATGAGATACGTTGAAGGACGGGAATGTAGAATATCGTTAGTAGAATATTTTTCCAGATAAAATATTTTTAAAAAAAATTAACCAACTAAACACAGAAAATTTTAAAAACATTTTCCTCCATCCGATAATTATATATTTAACTCGCCTAAAACATTCATCTTTACAGATTTAATAGATATACTCAATTACGTAATTATCCCGCCAATGTAATTACATTAACTTTTTTTCATTTATTGAAATTGAAATCTATCTCAACATCAATTGCTATCACACATAATTCATTTTTATTCTATATCTATCATTTTACATTAATAAACACAGAACAACACACATACAATTAAAAAATAAAAAATAAAAACTCGTACTATATAGCATATATAACCAATAAAGAATATTTTTTTTTACATAAAAAAAATCTGGTCTTACCAAATACACATATTATTTGGATGACATTTTTTCTTCAAAGGACCCAAAAAAAGGTGAAATATTTTCTTTTTTAAATTGATGAAATTTGTAGTTCATTGAGTGGTTATCCTCACCCCATAAAATTACGAACACATATACGGCACGAATCCCAAGACAAAAAAGACACATATTAGTGTGTGTTTGTGTGAGAGAGAAAGAGCGAAATTCTCTATCCGTTCAATAATACTTGTCCGCTATTAACTTTACACACTTCTTAAGAAATCATAAATAGAAGGGTAATTTTACTATATCACCCTTTGAATATAATAAATATAATAGAGAAATGACTATAATTAATGATAAGAGTAAATTAGGAACTAAATGTAAAATAATTTCTTGATTTCATAAATTAGACAAATATTATTGGACATTTATTTTTAGTATATTGGACAAGTAAAAATAGACGGAGGGAGTAGTTAGTTAGAACAAAAACTTGTCTCTCAGTCTCAGTTGGAAAAAGATATTGTATTCTCCGAAAACCAATGGCTAATACTACTCCCAATATTACAAACACCGTTGGTATCGGAATCCGAATCCGTACCAAAACCCGACCCGTATCCACTTCCATGGCGGCGGCTACTGCTCTCTCCATTCCGACGACCGGTTTGCTTGTTATCAACTCTGGCTCGAGTCGACGGCGGGGAGGAGGAGGAGGAGCTGCTCGAGTTGACTCAGTTAACGGTCACTTGACTCGTTGCAGCCGTGCGTCTTCTTTTTCGATTCGAGCTGCGGCGGAAGGAGAGTTGGTAGGAACTAGTTCTTCAGGTAGAGAGTTACACTGTGCATTTCTGAATGAAATTATGTAAAAAAATTTAGAGCTACATCATTTTCTGTTGTTTATTGTGTTTCGGTTATCGTACGAGTTTGTTGTTGTTGTTTATTAATTGCAATGTTTAGTTTGTGTATGCTCTACCCTCGCCAGACTCCATTTGTAGGATTTCACTGGGTATGTTGTTGTCTATTGGAGTTGAAGCTGAAATTCCACCTTAAGAGTAGTAAAGTTTTGATGAATAGAGTGAAATGAATCAGGATTGGTATGTGAGTTGATTGAATTGAAGTCAAGCATAAGTATCATCGAAATTGCATCTGAATTATCAAAAGATGCTGGTTAATTTTGCAGCTTGAAATAGTCCTTTTGGTACAGATACTTGAGAAGAGTTCTTTTATCTCATGTTCCTTTTATTCTTTTTCTCCTTATACAGCTATTATGTTGGAGTTGATTTCTCATATAGTCACTCAACTAATAGTTATTGTCTCCAAAAGTCGTTTTCTTTGTTGAAGAAAATTGGAATCAAGAAGAAAGGTGACTTTTTGAGATAATAACTATTACTCCAGTTGAGTAACTATGTGAGAAATCAACCATACTATGTCGTCACAAGACATACTTTTTAAATTTCAGCTGTCAACTTGTCAGCAGTTTATCTGCAATTGGTAGTATTATTTTGAGAATACTGGTGTTTTTGTTTGTTCCAGCTCAGGGTATCGAGAACTTGGTAATAATAGGATCAGGTCCTGCTGGATATACAGCAGCAATTTATGCGGCTCGAGCCAACTTGAAGCCTGTAGTGTTTGAGGGGTTTCAAGCAGGTGGTGTACCAGGAGGACAGTTGATGACGACAACTGAAGTAGAAAACTTTCCTGGATTTCCAGAGGGGATAACTGGCCCTGACTTAATGGATAGGTACAAGAAAAACGCTTGGGAATTTGCTCTCATTCAGATATCTATTAGAAGTTTCCTTGGTTATAGAAAAAAGGTTTGAAGGCTGAGAAATTATGTAATTTTGCTAGGATGAAGCGACAAGCTGAGAGATGGGGAGCTGAATTGTATCAGGAAGATGTGGAATTTATTGATGTGAAGAACGCTCCTTTTACTGTCCAAAGTAGTGAACGTAAGGTGATGCGTCCTTTAGTTCCTGATTACTCTGTCTAGGTTCTGTTATAGCTGCTTAAATCTTTAATTCCCATCAAACTGTTTGCCTATTCTGAATTGGAGCTTCGATCTTTTAAAATTCCATGCAAGAACTACTTCTAATATCTGATGTTATAACTAATTTGATGGGGGGCTATGGATGGCCATCATCTGTCAAGATACCAGCAATCTTTTCTTTTCTTCTTGAGTGTCACTAAGGTTGGTAGTTGGTTACATCTTTGAACTAATTAACAGTTTATATGTCTTTGTCAAGTTTGCAATATATTCTCAAACAAGTGCCCAGAAAATTACAGGAAGTTAGATGCTAAACTTATGTATTCTCATTTGGAGTAAAAAGCTAAACGGATTCCAGACGTGTAATGGAAGAAGAGAAATAGATACAACATTCTTGTCAAAAAAAAAAGAAGAAATAGATACAATATTCTTCCTTTTCTTGGATTAAAAAAAGGAAGTTTGGTATGATACAATATGCCAGTTTGATTCTTTAGACTTCTAGTTGGCTTACACCCGTTGGTATGTGGTTCCCACATTAGGGTTCTTATATTGGATCACTGCTCACTTCTTTATCTTTCAGGTTAAGTGCCATAGCGTTATTGTGGCTACAGGAGCCAATGCAAGAAGGTTGGGATTACCCCGTGAAGATGAATTTTGGAGCAGAGGAATTAGTGCCTGTGCAATTTGTGATGGAGCATCACCACTTTTCAAGGGTCAGGTCCTTGCTGTTGTTGGAGGCGGTGATACAGCTACAGAGGAAGCAATATACTTAACAAAATATGCACGCCATGTCCATTTACTTGTCCGCAAGGACCAACTAAGAGCATCAAGAGCAATGCAAGACAGGTAATTGATGTTTATGTACATTTCCTTTTTTCCCCCTCTCAATGTCATAGTACAAGGCATTAGAATTCATCTTAAAATTGAGGCTGTAATCTGATGGGCCATTTTGTTTTCTTTGAGAGAAGGTTGTTAGGGTCATATAATACTCTCCTCCTCCGTAATTGTTTTCATAGTATAAAAGGCTTGAAATGATGTAGAACTTAAATATTGTGAAATTGTCAATGTCACTTTAAAGACATTGCAGACTGAGGGATGAACGATAGGAGTGTTTTCAAGTGTCATATCATGGCTGCTTACAATTAGGATACGGTTATGTTATCTGTAAAAACATCTAAGGAAGTTCTCTTGCTCTAAGATGTCTACACAGACGGCTGCTTACCTATATTTTTATAAATTTCTATCTACATTGATTGTGCTGGTTCTTTACTTAATATTCATGTAACAAACCACATGAATTTTCCTTGCCAGTTAAAGATGAAACCTTGAGAACACATGATATGTTAGTTTTATGATAATTGAAATGAAGTTACTTAGCATGCAGATACGCACATATGCACATGTTACTGAAGATGTTTAATAGGATAATCATATTTGAAGGAACAAGATCATTTGAGGTTGAGAAATATGTTTCCCGATTATCCAGTAGTTCTGGAAGATGAACCAATATCTTATAACTTCCATAGCTGCTTATCACTGTTATCTTCCTCTTTTCAGAATTCCTCCTAATGCTTACCAATTTTCCACCCTTCTTTTTTTAGTGTTGAATCTAATTCAGGATACAGTAGCCTGCGAGACCAGTAGTATTTCTCTAATTGAATAGTGGATCTCTCTCTCTCTCTCTCTCTCTCTCTCTCTCTCTCTCCCTCTCCCTCTCCCTCTCTCTCTCTCTCTCTTTTGTTTTTTCTTGTTTAATTTTTAGGAGTTTTTGTATCTTGCTGACCCCTTCAGTTCTCCTTTAGAAACAACCTGACACTTAACTTCTTTTCCTCGATTACCGTAACTTCATCATCCATATTACTTTCATCACACCCAGCTCCTTCACATTTTATAACATACTTCTCACTACATCTGTGAGAGCATAATAACACACTCCAAAATTAGCCATCTTTTTAGCTTCTTCTAGGCCCAATGATAGTTGTGAGCTTGGCCTTGACAGAGGCCACAATCTGAGATACATCCATGCCTGTCTTGTTTGTGTTCCTTAATACTCAGCATTTTATTTCATTATCTTCTTAAGTAGTAAGTACAATAGACAATTCCTGGAATATCGACTTCACTATGTTCTGGAAAGGGAGTGACCAAAGATTATATCTTTTATTACACTTTTCTAGTACGTATTATGGGCTTTCCTACAGGCATTGCAATAAATACTAATTTAAAAGGGTTCATTATTGTGTTGTACACGCTGCACACTAGTGAATGTGCTCTCCACATTACAGTATCATCATGATTTGAGTTCAGCATGCACCTGCAAGTCGCATTACGTGATTAACTAAAGTAGGTGTATCCTCCAGATGAGTGCTTTGATAGATAATCCAGTGTTTCTTGATTGGTTTGTTGCTGGTTATTTTTCACTTTTCACTCATTGCTTTTATTCTGCTTGTGATATATCTATTTCTGTAACCTCATTCTTTGAAGCGGATTGAATTACTAATGATCTATATATTTCGAGTTTCAACTCCCTGAAATGTTTGTTTAACAGGTTGATTATGGGTGTGTGTCAGAGTTTTCAACAATCCAAACATCACTGTGCATTTCAACACTGAGACTGTGGATGTCGTCAGCAACCCAAAAGGCCAGATGTCTGGAATTTTGATCAGAAAAGCTGATACCCAGGAAGAATCTGTGCTTGAGGCAAAAGGCTTGTTTTATGGCATAGGTCATTCACCAAATAGTCAACTGCTGGAAGGCCAAGTTGAACTTGATAGCTCAGGCTACATATTGGTCAAGGAAGGCACAGCAAAAACATCCGTGGAAGGTGTATTTGCAGCTGGAGATGTGCAGGTACTTACCACAATTTATTATTTCATTCCTGCTGTGCTTTTTCCTTTTCTTATATCTATCCTTGTCCTTCAAGTGGTAATTGTACACCTAAGGAGGTTCAGGTTAATTATGCATGGCCCCTTTAGATGTATCATGTGTGTGGATGAACAGCATGACTCTAGCCTGGTCATTGAAACATCTGAATTAAGTTCTCAAGAAAAGTTTGTATCGAATAAGTTCCTCTTTAGCAGGGACAGGTGCGGAATGAGAAAATGCTTGTCTTCTCTTTTATAAATTTAATTAAGGTATTGCAATGAGAGAGGGGAGTCATCCAGTAAATATATAACGTGATGCCATTTATCAGACCTTTTCTTTAAGGAACCCCACCCCCCACCCACCCCCACCCCACCCCACCCCACCCCACACACACACACACACACACTGTCATTGCAACTTGTGATTTGCATTCATCTTTGCAACTTCTTATCATTTTGTGATTTGCACTTGTCTTTGCAATTGTTGTGAGATACTTCCTAATATCACCATGATATGTTCTCTGTATGTAGGATCATGAATGGAGGCAAGCCATCACTGCAGCTGGCTCAGGATGTGTAGCTGCTCTATCAGTGGAAAGATATCTGACAAGCAAAAATCTTCTTCTTGAGTTCCACCAGGTATCTGACTTCGAAAAGAAACTGATTTGCGGTCCTGTATATTTCCTGTACAAGTCATTCGATACGTGTATATATTCATGCTCTCAAGTGGGTTTTAACCCACTCCTGAACATTGTTGCCTTATATCTAATCCTTGCATTTTCTTCAATGGTAGGTATTTGTAAATCTCATAGCCTTCATATCCCCATAAAATGCAAGTTATTAGTCTTGGTGAAAAAAATTTGCAAGTTATTAGCTGGTACAAGTGTTTGTATCCTAGTGTTCTAGTTTAATGCTTTCTAAAATGTATAGAGTAATGTAGGGTGTTAGAGTATTCATGCGAAGCTACCTGCAGGCCCAGATGAAGTTGTCTACACTTGATGTTATCTGAATGTGATTGATCATATGTGAGAGCATTTAGAACACTATTACTTATGGATTGTTGTATCGTCTATGACATAAAGAGTTTGTATGAACCATTTTTAGCTTTATGAATTTATCTTGATTACGAGAAGTACATCAAGGTTGTCTGACAAAGAAGCTATTATGCTTTCTGAAACATCAAAGAGATGCATTTAAAGTTCTCATTTGAATTACCCAATCAATTTTGCTTTTTCATGGGGAAACAGAAAACTAGAGAAATAGATAATAGTTGATTAATTTAATGATTGGCGATGCTGCATTATCTTCTGTTCTTTTCCTGAGTTTTGGGTGATATTATATAGTATTAAGGAGTAATTTATTTGTACTACTACCTTTATCAAAAATAAAAATATATTTGTACTACTTTATGGGTTATATGAAGTAAACTGGGTTACACCAAGCAAGGGGTTTCTTACTTCTCTAACAGAACCTCCTACCTTTCTTTACTATATAATATCCTTTGAATTTTTGCTATTGTCCAATATGCCTAGAACCAATAGTTCATTATTTAATGAATCTTCCTGAACCTTTTTATCTCATCAGCCCCCTACTGAAGAAGTTAAGAAGGAACTCTCTGAGAAAGATGTCCAAGAAGGCTTTGATATCACCCTTACAAAGCACAAGGGCCAGGTATGAGATCTCGGAAGCTTAGATATTCCTGATTGTTATGTTTGAATGGTTATTTACAATAGTCAGCATTCCTATCTGATAAAATTTATACTGTTTTCCTTCTCAGTATGCTTTACGGAAATTGTACCATGAGAGCCCAAGGCTTATGTGTGTACTGTATACATCACCAACATGTGGTCCATGTAGGACCTTGAAACCGATTCTTAGCAAGGTATGCAACTCATTTTTAGAAAAATGTTACCGGAAGATGGTTAACTTTTACGTGTCCTTTCAATTAGCCATCACATTTATATTGCAAGACAAAAGACCAATTTGTGAAGGGTGAAGTGTTAGGCCCTGTCAAACTTTATCGATGTGTTATGTGGTAATTTGCCTTCAAAGGTTCTGTTTCAATATAATTTATCATTTTGAAAAAAGCTGAGGACTTGAAATATTATGATCTCGATGAGGAATACATAAATCTTGAGATAAACCTTAAAGAACCTCCAATAAAGGTTGTCTAAGAGCTTTGTCCTTCGAATGACTTGCATTTTCTCTTACTTCTACTCGGTAATAGTTGATTCAATTAGCCACATTGCTGTTGAGTACTGGCTTTTTTGTAGTGCATACAACTAACCTGTTCAATTGTGCTTGTCCAACAGGTCATAGATGAATTTGACAAGCATGTCCACCTTGTTGAAATTGATATTACTGAAGATCCAGAGATTGCTGAGGCAGCTGGGATTATGGGTACTCCATGTGTACAGTTTTTCAAGAATAAGGAAATGCTCAGGTTGGTCACATTTGTCTTCTTTTTTTCCTCCAAAAAGTATAAGCTGCTTAATTTTCTTTATTCTAGATGACCTAAAAAGCTGTCTTCTTCTCTTAATTCGTTGTTGCACGAGTTCCATCTCAATGAACTTTCAAAGTTTCACCATACACCAAGTAAAATAAGCCTAGCTAGTCATTGCTCAAGCCCTATGAACTTGATTTCATCGGAAATGCAAATTCTTGCAGCTTCACTCTTATTTTTCAGTGTCCTAAATCGATTTCCTTATGTTACCTCAAGATTCTTTATGCTGTGATGTTGATGTATCTTAGGAAGATAACATCTTTGACTAAATCCTCTCTCTTTTGGCTGTCCTAGACTTCTGCACATATTGCTCATTCTCCTTGCCTGATTGTTCCTTCGAAGATGATACTATTTTACCTCTGCAACTTGAGTCTATCATCAAATGCTACTCTCTTACCCTTCCCTAGGAGCTCCCTTTTTTTGTTCCCTTGGTGACTCTAACCTGCAAACTTAGGTTGGAGGTGGAGGATGCTTACCATATGAGCAACCCCCTCTTGTCGAGCAGCTTGACGTATACTCCTGCTAATTCAACTTTTTGTGTATATGCAGGACGGTATCAGGTGTGAAAATGAAGAGGGAGTACAGAGAATTTATTGAAGCAAATAAGTGAAGGCTTTTCTGTTGTTCTTTGTACAACTTCCATTTTTGTTTCCCCCTTCACTAAGTTCTACTTATTTTTTCTAATGCATGGTACCGATATCAATTTTGTTCAGAATGGAATATCCAGCCAAATACCTTGTATTAGCTCAGCAATACATAGAAGTCATACATCAAATGCTCTGTGTGTCAAATTTTAAAAACTGCTCAAGAAACTGAGATTTAATCCATTGAATTAAAGCAAGTTGTTTTCCAGAAGAGCACGTCTCTTCTTTTTCACTACGCGTTCATCAGGAGGAAATGGGTGAACGTAGGTAGCCCTTTACAAAAACGTCACACGGTTACAACTGGAACTTCAAAAATGTTTTGTGAAATTGAAAATTTCTCTACAGCTCCTCAATTAAAAGAGGAAGTTCCATAACTATAATAGTTTGATAATACACTATGGTACAGACTTTGGCTCTCAGTTGCAGATGATAAGTTTAAAAGGATGATTTCAAGATACAGAATCGGAGGCATCAGGAACATCATCTAGGATGACAGGACCTAGTTTCCCTGTTCTAAATAATGTAAGAAATTTCTTTGATACCATTATCCGAGCCTCTGAAGCCTTATGAGGTATCTTCAGAGCCTTCTGCAGCGCTTCAAACTGGTGGTCTATTAGAATCTCCAGGTCAGATTCATCTTCCAAACTACCACTGAACTCCGAGAGAGTGATGCAAAGTGCACGTTGGACTTCACTAACCATATCCTGTGCACAAAGGACCCTCATAAAAACAGTGACAACCAAAAAAAGAAAAGCAAAAGATGAAAAAACAACCAACGCAGACTGATGGTGAACATCTTTTGCTATGAAGTTTGTTTTATACATTAAAAGATATGGGAAAATAGAGTAGAGTAGTTAAGAAAACCAAATTCTAAAATCATTTTTCACCTGAACTCGATAGGTATTAGATTTGTTCATGGGCTTCTTTCCCTTGTTTTGAAGATCCTTGATAACAGGTCCAGGTTTGTTTTCCGACTCATGGTGAAGGTCCTTAGTTTCCCTGTCAACTAAGTGCTTCCACTGAAGAGGAGTGCCTCGGGTGTTTAAAACTGCTAATAGGTATTGAGCAATTCGCTCCTCACCAACTACAGAATCTTTGACAGACCCTGCATAAGCATATATGCAAACAGGAATTGCTATAAATATTGGACAAGAATAAATTACTAAAGCGTAGTCATGGATCCTGCTTCATTTTGGTAACACGTTGTACTTTTCTGTGGTAGTTTGTTTCTCCGACCAACTGCAAATTACAGAACCCTGAGGGAACGTATGCAATCATTTGCTTCGTTTAGTTGAGCTGTGGGAATATAGCTGTTCTGGTTGGAAGGGAGGTGATTAAGCAGAGGCCAGAAAAGACAATAATCATGCTCCAAGTAAAGAAATAATGATTTGATAGGAAATGGGCTCTCTCAGGGCATAAGAATTGAGAAAATAGTTCCTGACAGGCATATGGTTCTCTCTATGTGGTGACCAACTTTCCAGAAACTTAGCCAGAAGCGACTATTCTATTTTCAGAATTGGCCATTTGCAGGCCCCAAAATCTTAATCACAAATCCAAGATTCTCAGTAGGATGAAAGAACTTCAAGGACAATTTTATAATCTAACAGTTCAATTAGGTACACACCTGCAAGAGCCAGCTTTAGTCCGGTTTCTATGTCTGGAATAGTTGGAACCAACACTCCTGGAGAGTCCAGCACATAGACGCTAGGTCGATGAGCAATCTGTATGCAATAGCCTTTTAGCATCAGTAAGGATAAGCAAGAGAAGAGCACCCAATAAAAGGCGAGATTAATAAGTTAAGATAATCATGGATCTGTGTAAAGTCACAAGATCTCATGGAAATAGGGTGATTGAAATAGGAAATTTAAAAAAAATCAGGAAAACTGAGTTGACGAGAAGTTCTAAAATAAATTTAAGTATTGTCGCCACATATGTAGTCTTCCACTTCTTTCACTTGTTTAAAAAGTCAATACTTCTCATTTTTTCTTTTAGAAAAGAGATTTAAAAAAAAAGGCTGAATCGACAAACAAGATATCTGGAGAACTGCAGATACCTCATAACTGCAGAAACCATTATAGAAGAAGTAATTCAACTCTGCTTTTTAAAGTTACAATGTCCAGGGATCTACTGCATATCCTATTCAGCTTGTGTAGAATGTATCTTCTTCTACTACTTCCTTTTCTTTAAGCAGGAAAGGGAAATGATCGCCGCTGATGAAGTGCTATTACTTGAGTCAAACAACCAAAAAGAAAAAGAAGATGCCACATTGCTATACAAATTTCCTATATAAAACCTTTCCTCTACAGTTCGTACAACATGAGAGCAATCAACTTTAGCCATTAAGGAACAAGCAACAGCAGCATAATCTGACCCTCTATGTTGGTGAATATTTCTAACCTTGAATCCAGCAATATCTTGAGTAACACCAGGCAAAGGCCCCACTCTAGCCCTCTTCGTCTTCTCCTGCACTAAGATCATAACCATCAATACACAGTACACTCAAAAACATAGCCACTGTCAGCTTCCTATAACAACACCCAAAAAGAATCACCAACAAAAACAAGCCTCACCTGGAAATCGAGATAATGCAATTTGATGGATGGAGTTGATTAAAGCTGATTTGCCAACATTAGGAACACCCAACACCATGACAAGGAGAGTAGGTTCCCTTGTCATAACCTCCTTCAGTTTGAACTCAACCAGATCAAGAAGCTTTGGAATATGAACCACAGAAATTGGATTAAAAACTCTCAGAAGAGATGCAAACTGGCAACCTATAAAAAGATTCAAATTTCTTGATCCAAGATCCAATTAACTAGATGTTTGAATAAAACATGTGGAACATATGCTTTACATGCTTATAAGAGAAAACATCATGTATTGATTGCAATTTGCATTTATTATTATTACGGTGTGAAAGAGTTAAAAGGTAACTATGGCTGCATTTTTTACATGTTTACGAATACCAAGGCTGTGAATCATGAGTTTTCAGCATAATAAGAGCATGGAGAAAAGGATGACTAACCTTATGTACAGAACTTCTACTGTGTGCATTTATTGGGAGGCACTCTTGTTTACGTGAATTGAAATAACTAATCCACCTCTGCATGGAATGAAAACAGAAGTTTCACCAACTATATTTGAAAAGCCAATACCAAGTAGCTTTAGATACATATAATTCCTAACAAGTATTCTGTCAAACAAGCCAAAGTTTCAAAGTTGATAAAATAAAGAGTGACAAAATAATTGCATTCTAATAGTGATCATTACATAATCAATGCTAATGACAACTCCATGAAAGAAGTCAAAAACTAACTAGTAAGACGTCAGATGCTAGCATATGTTAGACTAAACAGCTTTGAGATTCTAAGTACAACTAGAACATTGTTAGAGAAAACATAAATTGTCAATGAGATAAGTAACTGCATTTTTTTCCATGTGCTAGTAAGAGTATCTCATAAGCTAAACAAAATTTCTATTGCATTCGCTAATAGACAAGCATATGTTAATACATACATGAACAAAAGATGCAAACTTTAGGATTCTTTGTTAAGGTTCTATTTTTGTTAATACATACGAACAAAAGATGCAAACTTTAGGATTCTTTGTTAAGGTTCTATTTATTCTTGGTAAAGCCTTGGTAATCAGTATACAAGTAGCAAATGCTGCACATCTCTGGACTTCATTAAAACAATTTAACTTGATCAAGATGCACATTTCAGAAATGGAAGCTTATCTTTCCCCTTTTAATATGATTGTTATATTCTCAGGGTGAAAAAGAACTTGAATCAATAGGCACCCAAGGGTGTGGCCTAATAGTCAATGAAGTGGGTCAAAATCCTAACGGAGGCAAAAACACTAAGTCATTTCTTCCCAATTATCCAGGTCTTGGTCAAAAGAATTACGCGGTAGCTGTGCTAGTGGGAAGTAGCAGGTACCCGTAGAATTGGTACAAGGAATGCGACTTTACAACAGTGAACAAATCAATCTATTCCACTAAGCTCCCTATAAGCTCCAAAAAGCACAAAAAATACTTAGATTTGAAAAAGGAATTACTAGCATTTTACTACATGAAGAGGAGTGTTAGAAATTAGATACAGGCATGAGGTTGCGGTTGGCCAAATCTTGCTTATTGAGAGCAATAACACGCCTTTTTCCAGAAAGCATCGGCTGCAAATCTTCATTCGCGGACGACAACGGTATCTACACAAAAAAAAAATATTGGACCCAATAAGAGCAAAATTCATCAAAATAAATGATCAATGTGCCCTTGAAGACAGAATATAAAGAACAATTTATGGGTTTTGGAGAAGAAGGAAGTAAGTACTCCCATCGTTCACTTTTACTTGTCACGTTTCGCTTCACGAGAGTCAATTTGACTAATCTTCGAAGCTAAATTGAATTAGATTAATTCAACATTTAAAATTAAGATTTTCGAAAATTGTACCAAAAAAATACTATAATTGCAATCCTTCTCATATTAATGCCATGAAAAATACATCTTAAAATACAATTATATACCCAGCATAATCCCACAAGTGGGGTCTGAGGAGGTTAGTGTGTACGCAAACCTTACCACTATCCCGAGGTTGTTTCCGGTAGATCTTCAGCTCAAGTAAAAACATTACCAAGCAGTTCTAACAAGGAAAACAACGAGAGAGAAGAAGCCAAGACAAAAATAAAAAAAAGAAACACATCTTAAAATGTTGATCAAAACTCATACAGTTTGACTCCCCATAAGCAAAATTGACAAGTAAAAGTGACCGGAATAAGTAAAATATTGGCCAAAGTTCATACAATTTGACTCTCGATAAATTTTCGGACAGCTAGAGCACCGACAGATAGCAAAGTGAACGGAGGGAGTAAAATATTGGCCAAAGCAAAGTTCATATCATTTGACTCTCGATAAACAAAATGTGACTAAGTAAAAGTGGATAGAGGGAGTAACTTATTGGTCAAAGTTCATATCATTTGACACTCGATAAATGAAATGTGACAAGTAAAAGTGAACGGAGGGAGTAAACAAAGTAACAACATACACGGGCATCACGAACTTCAATTACAAGATCAGAGAGTTTGAGACGTTGGCGAATAGCACGGGTAGCTGCAGCCATATGCCCAGGGAACCAATTGATGTTTCCACCACTTTTGTTGAACCCCATTTGCCCCAAAATCCCTTTCGTCGCTCCACCCATTCTCTCTCTCTCTCTGCTTAAACCCTGAAACTTTCAGCTACTATAGAAATGGAGTTCCTTAAACCCTTTTGAATTTTTTTTCCTTGTTAAAAAGTGTGTAATGGATCTTTTCTTGGGCCTCAGCCCACTAGGCTTTCAAAAAATGGTAAACTTCACAAAATAGCCATTTTTAGCTCCTATAATTGGAAAGTGGCAAACTGTGATGGAGTTTTGGGATAGTAAAATTTAAAACTACATGATATTGTCATGAAATTTTACTTGTAAAATTTGAGATTTAATACATTACTAGAAATAAAGGTTTTTCCCATTGCGAATCAGTGAAAATTTTTATGCTATAGAATGTGATTTTCTCACGCATTTTTCGTTGAACCAGTTCACTGAGAAAATGTATGGTGAAAAACGGATTCTCACTGAGATGGTGGGAAACTTCCTAATTTTTCATATGAAAATATTACTTTTTTCTCACCGATTCGGTTAAAATATTTATAGGATGGGAAATTTCAGCCAAAAAATAGTGATTTTTTTAGTAGCGATAATAGTGGTTATTTTCTAAAATTATGATCTAAAAGTGACCAGCAAGCATCAATTCCATGTTTGGGATAAAGGACCTATGAGGGCTAAAAGATAAATAGGGATCTTAAGAAATTGACCCAACTTGTACTACTCCGGTGTTCGGTACCCACATTGGAGTTCGACTAAATCTAGATTCACCCCGGAAAGTCCTACATTGACAGGTAAAGCGCTCCTAATAAATCTAGATTCACCCCGGAAAGTGCCATATTGACGGGTAAAGCGGTCCTAACAAAAGCAACTCCATACCCAGGGTACTTGAACCCGAGACCTCTGGTAAGAACAAAGGAATACTTATCACTCCTTCACAACCCGTGTTTGTTGGTGTGCTTTTGGTGTTTTGATTATATGATAACGTGTGTTGTTTATCTTACATTTTCAATCACATATGTAATACCTTAATTTTAGAAAACGTTCAAATATATGATTTATTTTCATTGTTTAATGTGTTGGTCGACTGCATGGATTATGTATATGTGTGTGTATATATATATATATACTAGTTTAGTGTATGTGCGTTGCACATGTACATCATGTCAAATCATCAATCAATATAAAATATATAAAAATAAAAATAACAGATAGTAACATAATAGAAATTATAATAAAATAATATGACAATTGAAATATCATAACAATACGATTAAACCTAATCTTTACGTAAAAAAATTTTAAAGCCCGACCAAATATTCATCTACCACCCTTATTAAGTAGTAAAAATAGAAGATAGCAACAGAACAGAAACTGCAACAAAATAATACGATAATCGAGATATTAGAACAATACGATTAAACCTAACCTTTACACCTAAACTTCTGAAAGTCTGATCGAACATTTATCTACCATAAAACAATATGATAATCAAAATATCAGAACAATACGATTAAACCTAACCTTTTCATAAAAATTTCTCAAAACTCGACCGAACATTCATCTACTACCTGTATTAAACAGAAAAATAACAGATAATAACAGAATAGAAATTATAATAAAATAATACGATAATTGAGATATTAGAACAATATGATTAGATCACATCTTTATACAAAAAAGCCATCAAAATTTTATTAAGTGCATGAAGATTGAAGATTGAGTCAAATACCCAATAATTCTATGAATTCCTATATAATTTGTTTTAGGAATTCCTCTGTTATAACCAAAAGACGACTGAAATTTTTTTCAAAAAAAGCTATGAAGTAAAGGTTACGGTAGTTTTCTTTTAGAATATAATATTACTAATATTGTAATATATATTTCAAAAAGGATTTAATTTTGAAACTTTTATATGTTTTGTTTTAGGGATTCCTCTTTATAATCAAATAAAGATTGGAAAATCTCCTAAAATAAAGCTACAAACTCGTTCTGTAATAACACTACAATCCGACTAATTCAAATTCACGTTAAATAACGCCAATAAGGAAAAAGCGTTCTCTACCAAAGACTTATAAAAAATAAATAACTAATAAATACTAAGCAAATAGTAACCGAATTGATTAAGGAAAACATAAAAGCGTGAAAGTTATATAACTTACCAATGGAGTATACTTTGAAGAGTTGGCTTCCAACAAATAAAACTTTTCTAAACCTAAAAATTCACAACTCAAAACCATATAAAAAGAGAAAAGACGCAAAATTAGACAAATACCAAAATTAAAAGCGTGAAAGAGAAAAAGAAGAACAAAAGTTTATGAGCATATATTAAGTTCAACAAAACTATAATGATATCAAAATTGAAGAGGCAGTATGTTTTTATTGTGATACAATTGCTAAGAAATAGACTTGTAATAGAATTCTAGTTTGAAATAAAAAAAATAGAATTACCTTTTACCAAATAAGTTAAAAAACTGCGAACCTTTTTCCTTTTGAAAAACAACCGACTTTTTTATTTGAAAAAGTCAAGTTTAAATCACATTATAAGATATATAAGGTAAAATTTAATTGATTTAAAAGTGTTATATATTATTTTCTATAAGGTAAAATTTGTTTGTGCAATAATTAGTAGATCTTGGACTCTATGAATAACAATTCTACTAAAATTTTGTTTCTATAATAATGGTTTTTTTTGTTTTTTTTGTACCTGATTTAAATTTTTTCCTTTTTTCACACGTTACTTTTCTTCTTTTCTTTTATCTTTTTTTTTTTTGCTTAATAAGTTATTTAATTATTTTCAAATTATCAAATATAAGAAAAATAGTAAAAAGACGATTTTGTCTAAAGAAGAGACTTTTAATGAAGGGCAAAAAGTTCAAATCACATTATAAGGTGCTTCACACTTTTAATATAGTATAGAATAGATATATATATGTATCCATTCTAGTTTATAGATTAAGGATGTGACAAGACGGTTAAGCAACTAATTGTTTGCCTTGTTTGGATTATCATCACATCATGAGCTAATTTTTCTATTTTAAGTTAGGCTCAAAGTTTTTTTATTATCAAATGATTTACTTTTTCACAAATCACAACAATATTTTCTTTCAAATATGCACGATATATGTCTCTATCTTCCATGACAATCCAAATACAAAACTATTTGAACATCATCAAAATTGCACTTTTTTGATACGTATAAAATGACAACTCTCTTAGCTTGCTTATTGCATGGACTTGAGGTGAAACGTTTTATTTATTACAAAGCGAGGTACGAGATGTAAGTCCCATCGTTATTTAATTTTTATTATTTTATAAATTGATAAAATTATCATAATCAACAAAAAAAATGTTAATAAACAAAAAGTCCTTCTATTTATTGATGATGTCTTTCTTTTCATCTAAATATCAACCTTATATTATAAGTTATCAAACAACACTGAGTACTGATCTATTATAATCAGTGATTTGGGACTTTTGCCAGCCTAATAAAGTTCATCTTGAGCATGTGATATCTTACATTTTTGGATCCATTTCCTATTAATTAACCAAGTTTAATATAATAATAATAAAACATTTAGAACTAATTATGATAATATAATATTGATAAAGTGCATTATAGCTGTATTATAAACCAAACTGAAAAGTACCAGCCTGGGAAATATATTAATCCACTGCATGTCTGAGACATTTTTTCAACAAAAAATATCTTCAAGCCAAGATTACTTTGTTTATTCATTTTTTTTAATTTTATATTTTGCTTATGTGTTTTATCCAAGGACAGTAGTTCAGGATTTTTGTATAAATATCTGAAAATATCTCTAGTTGGCACCAACAATATAATCTTCTCCATGCATCTTACACCCTTATAGTAATAAAAATAAACTACTCCCCCCTTTCTTTTCTTTTCTTTTTTGTTTTAATTTCAAGTGCTCGAATTCGAAATCTCAAATTAAAAATTGATGGATATTATGCATTCCGTCACAATAAATTAATACTCGTGTCTTCTCCTTTCTTTTTCTAATTTAATTAATATCTAGAAATATCTTCCTTCTTCTTCTTTTTTCTTTCTTTTTTTCTATTTTAATATCTTGTTCCTATATGTTATATATATATAAGTACATATATCTTTCATTAATTTGCAGTTTATATATATTATATACGATACCAAATTTCGCGCTACGCACGGGCCCAATGTTAATATTCAAAAATTGTAAGATATGCCTAATTTAGATATGTATACATTATTATTTTATTTAGATCAATGAAATTCATATAAGAATATAAACAAAATTTCGTGCCAGCTCGGGCCCAATATATATTACATAGATAGAATTTTTATATTCACTAAATCTATTATACATTTTTTTTATAATTATTGTGATTTATAATACTTTTTATGTCATTTTTATCCCTTTATGTGGCATTAATACAATTTTGAGAGCCAACTTTTATATTGTGATTTATAATATCTTTTACGTAATTATCAAATACATAACAAAATATTTTGATCAAATATATAATATATTAAAATGAAAAGTAAGACAAATAAATTGAAACAGAAAAAATATTAAATTTTTTAAAACGAGATCCTGCAAACAAATAGCTCAAGTAGACACGTTGTTAAAAAGCCGTCTGCTTAAAATTTACCTGCCAACCTCTTATATATAGTAGAGATATCTTCAAAAATACATTATTGTTAGGAGGACAAAGGTCTACTTTTCCATGTGGTTTGGATTTGGATTATCTGTATGACTTGCTATACCCACCATTTTCCACTCCTTTTCTCAACATTTTTTTTCCTTTTTTGTTAATATAACATCAGAAATATTACATTCTTAAAGTTTCCACTTTTGGTCATATTCCAAACTAAAGGTATGAATCTCAGACGTACCATTAATAATAAGAAAAAACAATAGGGATCTTAAGAAATTGACCCTACTTGTTACTCTTTTATTTGTGTTCTATTTCATCATCTTTAATTTACATGAAACTATTTGAACATCAACAAAATTGCACTTATTTTTTGACACGTATGAAATTACAACTCTTAGCTTGCTTATTGCATAGACTTGAGGCGAAACGTTTTATTTAACACGAAGCGAGACGTAAGCTTCAAGATATAAGAGACGTAAGTTTCATCGATATTTGATTCTTAATATTATATAAATTAACAAATTTATCATAATCAACAACAAAAAAGTTAGTAATAAACAAAAAATCCTATTTATTGATGATATCTATCTCTTCATCTAAATATCAACCTATATATATATATATATAAAAAGTTATCAAACAACACTGAGTACTGATCTAATCAGTGATTAATTGGTACTTTTGCCAGCCTAAAAAAGTGCATCTTGAGCATGTGAAAATCTTAATTTTTGGATCCATTTCCTATTTAACCAAGTTTATTTAATATAATAATAAAACATTTGGAACTAATTATGATAATATAATATTGAAAAAGTGCATAGCTGTATTATAAACCAAACTGAAAAGTACCAGGCTGGGTAATATATTAATCTGCTGCATGACGTAGATATTTTTACAACCAAATATATTCAAGCCAAGATTACTTAGTTTATTCATTTTTTTAATTTTATATTTTGTTTATGTGTTTTATCCATAGACAGTAGTTCAGGATTTTTTGTATAAATATATGAAAATATCTCTAGTTGGCACCAAGAATATAATCTTCTCCATGCATCTTACACCCTTATAGTAATTATATAAATAAAAATAAACTACTCCCCATTTCTTTTCTTTTTTTTCTCATCCCCTATAATTTTGTTTTCAATTTCAAGTGCTCAAACTCGAAATTTCAAATTGCGAATTAATGGATACTATTCATCCCTCGGCAATAAATTAATGCACGTGTCTTCTCCTTCTTCTTTTTTTTTTGCTTTAATTTAATTAATATCTAGAAATATCTTCCTTTTTTTTTCTTTTTTTCTATTTTGATATCTTGTTCCTATACGTTATATACATTTACATATATCTTTCATTAATTTGCAGTCTCTCTCTCTCTTTCTCTCTCTATATATATTATTGTTAGGAGGACAAAGGTCTACTTTTCCATGTGGTTTAGACTTGCATTATCTACCTACCATTTTCCACTTCCTTCTTATTTACTTACTTCTTTTCTTAACATTTCTTTCCTATTTTGATACTAACATTAGAAAT